>JAJOOD010005489.1:0-45072 GCA_029582525.1 Solanum tacnaense
CAAAGAATAATAAAATGAAATTAATTATCTATGTATTTTGAAAATCCTCAATTACTCCTCTAATTAAGGAAATAAGTTACAACCAATTAATTTAAATAAATAAATTTTGAATCTCAATTTTAAAATTCGACAGATACATGTATCTCATGGATTCAGACTCATGTATCCTAATCATAAAATATGGTAGAGGAAATAATATTTGAAACTATTGGGAATCTTAATAATTAAGACCTAAACTAGTGAGATTTATGTGGTTTGCCCTTCTTTAAATCTATCTCCACTAAGATTTGCATTTAATTTTTGTTAATATTCCTCTGTCCTCTTTTAGTTGTCATGTTATTCTTTACGAAAGTCAATTGACTAATTTTCAATATTAAATTAAATTACATTAATTTGATATTTTAAACTAAAAATTTAGATATTAAAAAATTATACGAAAAAATACTATAAAATATATTTTTATTGCATAATATGATGAAAATACATCGTAAAATATTAATCAAAGTTCTTATTGTTTAACTCTAAAAAAAATAATTATGACAATTAAAAATTGACGAAAAAAATATCTTTATTCATGGAAACACAAACACACAAATTCACCATTAAACTTATAAGTTTAATATTGTAAATTATAATTTTTATCATATTAATATCAAAAGGTCTATACTAACTTATAGTACTTTGTTTATAATTTTTAATATCTAATTTTTTATTTAAAAATATTAAATTAATATAATATGATATAATTTATAAATTATTTAAATTAACTCTGAAAAAGTAAGAATAATACTTGAAAAAACGAGTACATTTCTCATAAATAAACAGAAAATTAATCGTATCATTATCCTCTTGTTCGTCTTATTAAAAATAGTTATACTATATGGTTAGTCATAGTTAGTTGTTGTCAGATTCTGTTGTCATCATAGTTCAATTGTCTGCCACAATGAGGACAATAAAAATTTTCATAACTATATATGGAAATAAAAAACAAATGTAACATATCCTGAATTAAATAATATGAAAAAGGCTAAAATCATCATAAACTATTAAAAATAGAGTAAAAATATCTTTAATCTGATTTTACCCAAAAATATCCTTGTTGGTTAACATAATGTTTGAAGGTCGAAGGGTAGTTAGATAGTTAAGAATTGCCTTTTTAATTTTTCTATACTACAGTCTACAAGTTGTGTTATTAGTCGTGTATTAATTACTTCTGTAGTTTTTGTCTTCTAAATTTAGGTATTATTTATGTTTTATTTATATTTTAATTATCGTTTATTGTTTAGGATAATTTGTTAGGTTATTGGTAATATGTTGTCTTGACTGCTTCATTTTTTCGTTAGTTGTTACTCTATACTATATTGTATTGTTTTTTTCTTGAATTAAGTATCTATCAGTTTTTTATCTTCAAAATAGAGACAGATCTATTTACATGTTACCATTATATATCATGTAATATACAACATTTCTATTAGAAAAGTTATAAGATAGACACATTTTTTTGGATCGAAAATATAAAACTCTACAGAGTATGTTAGTAAACGTCTCACTATTTATTTGCATATACTATATACTATTTTGTTTGCCGTTTATTAATTTGAGAATTTGAAGTGGGTAAACATGTACCTCATTTTGTGATTTGAAGGTATTAGGTTCAAAAGTAGTTGCATAAAATATATGCTTAAGTAGTTTTAATCAATTAACACTTTTAAGTTTCCATCCAATATTTTAATAAATATTAAAAGTCGACTTTATTTAACTTAGTTTGAACCTACACATAAAAATCTATTTTTTAAAAAATAATTTTTCTATACTTAACACACCTCCCCTTCTTATTTTTGTATCCACATCGCTAATGTAAAAGACATTTTCAATACTACCTTTTAAAAACAAATACTCTCTCTGTGATTAATTATTTATCAATTTTTTTATTTTTAGTTATCTCTAATTACTTGTCCATTTTAACAAATCAAGAAATAACAATTTTTTTTTTACCTCTTATACCCTCAAAAGGTAGAATCTTTTAAAAATCTTAAATTTTTAATTCATCCACTTAATTAATTAATAGGGGTAAAATGATAAACTCAATATATCAATTTTCTTAATAGATGTCAATTTAAAATAGACAAATAATTAGGAACAGAGAGAGTACAAGATAAACGAAAAAATAGTGAATTAATCCGAACTCATAAAACCCAAAAACTAAAACATACTAGTATAAATATTGTTGTTCTTATCAAAATCCAGAAAGGGAGGAAAAAGGACACAATAAACAACCCCACAAATAGGCAAAGACAAAAAGAAAAAGGCAGAAAGGGGGTTTCGAGGATATACTTTTTTGTATAAAGAGAATCATCAAATTAATGATTAAATCAATCATCCACGATTGCATTGGAAAACGTGAGATATTTAGTGCACCGAATATACTAATAACAATAAAAATTGAGAACCGAGATTAACAAAATCCCCAAACTTGAATATACTCACCAAACAAAACACTTACATATGATTCTCTCATATATTTTTTCTCCATCTAAAACTTAGGAGATTATTACATAATTAGAGAGAATTACAACTCAAGAAGAGTAAATCCACACATAATAATAATATTACAGAAGTTCAGATCTGACTTTAAAAATTACAGAATCTCACAACTCCAAATTAAAAATCAAGCAAACACTAATTGCCTTTTTTTTCTTCTTTTATCTTACCTCTGATTAAAAAGGCAATCACAATTCACACAAATTAGAACAAACTTCAAGCCATGAATAAGTTCAGAGGCGGCGGCGGTGGAGGACTGATGGAGCCCACCGAAGTGGTGACGGTAGAATTACCGTCAGATTCATCACCTCCACCGCTGCCGCCAGAAGTTTCCCCTAATAGTATTTTAGGGGAAAACAAAGAGGTTACGGTTTCGACTAAGCTCTCAAAAATTTGAGCTTTGATCTGACCTCTTTTCGGAATAACTCCTCTGTTTTTTTGTTTCTGTTCGGAATTCGGTAGTTTAGCTGCAGCCATCGGAAAATTAAAGAAGAAGAAGGAGAAATTTAAGGAAAGAAAACTGAAAAATTATTAGGGCGAAAAAAGCCCCATTGAAGAAGAGAAAGTAGAAGAAATATTAGTTGAGGTGGAACTACTTATGCTTAGTAGGCGTTTGACCATGCGATATCATATCACGATATGGTATCGTGAGATGGAATCAACGTTTGGACATGCAATTTTACGCCGATTTCATCTCATGATTCCATATCATGAAAGGTGATACCATATTCTCCAAAAACCATGATATGAAATTACATGGTGATTCCATATCATGATTTGAGAATTCCATATCATGGTTTGAAATATTTTAATACAATAATTGATCCATGAGTTTATATTTTGTTAAAACAACCCCACATTTATATCTACTAACCATTTGTTTCATATGTAAATAAAATTTATAATCGCATCATTACTTTTTAAAATTTGTTATTCTCACCGACATAAAATTTATTATTCTCACCAACATATAGTCACTTTAACTCACACCTCACGATTGTGGAGTAATAAAATCTTGAAGAGCCCGTGAAAGGTGATACCATAATTTGTTGCCAATTGAGCATCGGACCACGCGGATTCAAATTGAGGAGGCTTTGGGTATTTTTCTAATCATCATTGCACGAAATGATAGTCAACGCTCGGCAAGTGAAACTTTTCAACATTCACTTGAAATAATTAACCGGCATGTTAAAATAGTTGGTGAGGCAATTAGCAAGATGGCATCAACATTTATACAACCAAAAAATATGACTGGTGTACATTCCAAAATTTGATATAATACTCAATTTTGGCCTTGGTTTAAGGTAAAATTTCGATCACATTAACAAATTTATTTTATGGCCTTAATAAGTGCACATTTATATTTTATGTGTAAGTTATTAGTATTTAGTTACATATTTCCTATCAACTTTGTTTAAAGAAATAATATTTATTTTATGACTTTGCATTGTTTTAGAAGCAACTATTTTTATTACTCTTACAAACATTATTTTTATGAAGTGCATTCTATAATGCTTCCAATTTATTTTATATTCACTAAACTAATATTGATGTATTTTTTATTTGGTAGGATTGTGTTGCGATTGATGAAATATATATAGAAGGGGAGGTTCCTAAAGCGGTGCAACAAGCATATCGTAATCGCAAAGGAAGAACATCACAAAATGTCTTATGTGCTTGTGATTTTGATATGCGATTTACCTTTGTTGCTGCTGGTTGGGAAAGTACTGCACATGATAGTAAAGTACTTGAGAATGCACTTGTTGAAACAATGTCACAATTTCCATTTCCGGCACATGGTAACTTTAAATTACATCTTTAGAATAAATATTATTTATTTACACAAAACTGTCTCATTTACGTCACATATGCTTTTAATAATTCTTTATAAAATGTTTTTTGGTAGATAAATATTATGTTGTTGATTCTGGTTTTCGAAACACAAAAGGATTTTTAGCTCCATACAAAGGCAAATAAAAGATTTTACATCACTTGATGCCTAGCGTTATTGAACCTAGTATTAATTTTGTAATTTTTTCATGATACTAAATGAACGACATTCAATAAGATTGCTAGAGATTCAATTTTGGGGTGATCCAATGATTTGGGCTTGGAATTTCATATTGGAGGTCTTAAATTTGAAATTTCCTGCTAGCGGATCGAGCTCATTGCATCGAACTTGTCTAACGTGAATTACCTCTCCTGTGTGATTTACGAGTTATTATATAGGACTGTGAATTTTATCATATGCGCATCCAAAGAATAGCAATTACACGGATTTTCTATTTCACGATATCTCCAAAATGCCAGCTCATCTCATGAATATTACGTGTTTCCTCCTCCGTTTTCAGTTTAAAATTATATCGTTACTACTAAACCAAGATTTCCAGATAATATTGTCTGAATATGATTTACAGCTAATCAGTTGGAAATAAAAATCTTTTAAAAGCTGCACGCTTTAATAATAAAAATAAAAATTGAGAAGCAACTTTCACATTTTTTTATAAATAAAATAATGAATTTCAACTTATTTCACACTCACGTTTCCTACACCAACCTTATCTTTTTTATCTTTTGACCAAAATCAACTAATCACTAAGGTATGTTTTAATTTTAATTAATTCTAAATACATTGAAATTGGCTACGTGGGTTCTGATCTTTCCATAAAATTATTATTATTATTTTACCTTTTCGAACATTTTTATCTTTTTAACTTGAATACCTTTTAAAAACTAGAGCATATATGTCATTTACTCTGACAGAAGAGTAAATAGGAACACACGATGTAATCTTGATATTTAATAAATGTCGGATCTTTGGATAAGATTATGACACGTGTATGTTCGTTAGTTTAAAAGATATATATGCTCTAGTTTTTAGACGGTAGGGACAATAATGAGAAAAGACATAAAGTCACCACTGAAGTTGTTCCGAATTTTCAAAAAGACACCTTAACTTTGCGGGTGTCCTATTACCCCATGAAACCATCTAAATCATCAATAAATATACCATTTTGATTAATTTTAACACCACTCATATTGTCACGAAATATGGGTGTGTGAAGGGCTCTTGATACAACTTCAGACCAACGTAAAATTGTCATGTGACACACCCAATTTGACTTATTTTGAAAAACACCCCATAAAAATGCATGTATTAATTTTTTTACCTTTATTAGAAATAGTTTTTATTTTTTATATTTTCAAATCTTTCTTCTCACCTTTCCTACCATCACTAGCTTATCCATATTTCTTGGGGCATCCGTGTCTTCCTTCATTTTTTTTTTCATTTTTTTCTTTTTTCTTTTTCGTTTTATGGTCATTGTTTTTTAAAAAAAAAACTAATGTTGTTGTGTTCATTCTTTTTTATTTTTTTATTTTTGAATAACAAATTAGTTTAGTATTTTTTTCCTCCTACAAATCAAGATTGGGATTTTGAAGCAATGAAATTATGGAAAACTTGATTTGAGAGTAAGGAGTTGGAGAAGGTAGTGATTTAAATTTCAGATTTTGACTTGGTGATATTTTAATTATTTGACAGTGTTTATTTTCATAAATAAATTAATTGGTGATAGTTTAACAAATAATTGGTAGTGTTACTGTGAAATCAGTCCCGCCACAGCGGGATTAATGATTGTTGCAGCGATGATGAAGAAATGGCTAATTGAAGAACACAAGTTGAGGCGAAGAAGAAAGAGAAAAAGAAAAAAAAAAGCAAAGATATTAAAAAGAAATAATTAAAAATTACTTTTAACACGTGTCAAGTGACTATTAGTGCGTGACTTACAAATATTTTTGTATAAGTGGTATTGGGTGAAAAATGAGGTGTACATGCTATTTTGAAGTTGTTCAATGGGGTAATAGGACACTCGCAAAATTAAAGTGTCTTTTTGAAAATTCAGGACAAATTCAATGGTTACTTTATGTCTTTTCTCTTTAGTCATTATATAAAGCTGACAAACCATTACTTTATGGTTACTTGTTGAGTACCGTGTGATTTGATACTCACCCTTTGGTACTACATTTTTTTGTAGGTTACTAGCCCGGACCTTTGTGATATTTTCTCTACTCCTTGTCTGAGACTTCTTGTGGAGGTTTGTGAGGTAGCTGCTTGTTATTTCAGCGGACCTTCTTTCTCCTTAATTCTGATTTTGTTCTATTCTAGGAACAATGTCATTTGAAACATGTATTTTCTTTCAACTTTGTTATAACACATTAGAGGCTTGTACACGTGACAATCAGATTTTGGGGTATTTTTGAGTTGATTATAAAAAAATTCATATTTTATTGTAATGGTTGAGTTTTAAGCCGATTTGTCTTGGTGGGATAAGATGAGTGTCATCATGTTTATTTTTGAATCATGACAATAAGTAGAATAAAATATTTTATAATTATTGTTTATAAATGTACTGTAAATCGACAAATAAAAGTCAACAGTGTAACACTTGGAATCTGGTATTATATCATTATCACTAGGATGTCTTCTTTTTTGTTTTTAAGAAAGAACAAAAAATTAATGAAAGGTTCATTAAGATGTCTCATAAGTGCCGGCTAAGTGCCGGCTAGTATGAGTTATGGTGATCAACAAGGATTCTGGTGGAGTGATAAATATTCATTCATTTTTAATTAAAGATTTTAATTTTGTTTTTCATTCGATACAAAATTGCTTTTGTTGGAAGCGATTTACCCCACATCTTTCAAAATTAATTTTATAATATTCAAACGAGCAAAGTTTCTATTAATATGAGTATGAATTGCCATTTGTTTTGCTTATGCAAATGGAACAAGTCCATTTCAAGTTAGACAAATATATACCAAAAATCACTTGTACCTTTTCTCCTAAGTTTATTAGTACTCCCTCCGTCTCTAATTATTTATCCATTTTTTTCCTTTTTAGTTGTCCCTAATTACTTATTCATTTAGACAAATCAAGAAAGGACAAAAAATTACGTGTCATACCCTCAATTAATGATTTTGAAAAAGGTAGAACTTCTTGAAAAATTTTAAGCTTTTAATTAATCCACTTCATAATTAATAGAAATAAAATGGTGAACTTATTATGTCAATTATTATTCTTACAAGTATGTCAATTCAAAACTGACAAGGTAATTATTATTCTTACAAGTATGTCAATTCAAAAGTGACAAGTGAGTAATAACTAAGTGATCTTTTCATAATGAGTAAACACTCTTTTTGACATGTGCCAATGTTTTTTAATTTCTTATCGTTAATATTTAAAGGCAAATAATAGTCTTTACCTCACTTTGATGCCTAGTGTTATTGAACATAGTAATAATTTTGTAATTTTATCATGAAAATAAATGAACATTCAATAAGATGTATCTCCAAAATGCCGGCTAATTAGTATGGAAGGAATATTGACTTTTATATGCACTTGCTAAATAGTACTCCCTCCGTCCATTTTATATGAAGTACTTTGACTCGACACGAAATTTAAGAAAGAAAGGAAGACTTTTAAAACTTGTGGTCCAAAATGAATGATAGAAATTTGTATGACTGTAAATAATTTCATTAAGGGTAAAATATATATTTTATAGTTAGATTGTTACTTTATATAGAAATGTGTCAATCTTTTTGAAACTGACTAAAAAAGAAAGTGAGTCATATAAATTGGGATAAAGGGAGTACTATTTTCTCTATTCAAATTTGTATGCGTTCGTTAGAGTTGACATGAAATTTAAAAATTGTGATCTATAATACATTAGATATTTGTATGTCTACCAATCATTATATTATGATAAAATAGACATTTTAAACTCTTTTAAAGTAAGTATTACTAAATATTATGTCATTCTTTTTCTAAAATAAATTGAAATGAATGCAAGTCATATAAATTAGGTACTTCTCAAGCAAATTACTGAGGTACTTAAAAAATATTTAATATAAATTAAAGGGTACTTTTCAATTATTATCCTTTTAATTATTCTATCAGAAAATAAAGTAATTAAAAATCCCATTAAATAAAAAGTAAACACACAAAAAAGTATCAATAATTTTTAAAATTCTTAAGCAATTCACTTTTTTTTTATTATGAAAAAATCTCAATAATTCACATAATACTGTCTGAATATGATTTACAGCTAATCAGTTGGAAATAAAATTCTTTTATAAGCTGCACGTTTTAATAATAAAATAAAAATTGAGAAGCAACTTTCACATTTTTTTTATAAATAAAATAATGAATTTCAACTTAATACACTCTCACGTTTCCTACACCATCCTTATCTTTTTTCTTTTGACCAAAATCAACTAATCACTAGAGTATGCTTTATATTTTATGATTGGTAAGATTTTTACTGAAAAAAGGCCACTTTTTAATAATAGAAAAAGTACTCCTAGTAGGTGTTGTTGGAAAAGGCAATGCACTAACAAGAATGTCAAATAGGATAACAGCGGAATAATACCCAAATCTAAATTTTCCCTTTCAATTTGAACCAAGAGAAGACAAACCAATCAAGCAATATGAAGAATGGACAGCAAGTATATCAACCAAACTAAAGCAACAAGATAAGAATAAATCAATCACACAAGACACTACAATTTTAGTCGAGTTTGCCTTATTAAACTTGTCTAGTTCATTTGTAAATGACTAGTGTTAGCTATTATATAAGAATGGATTTATTTAATACATACAGAGGTTATCTATTGTGGATTTTGTGAAAGATAACGATTACAAATTATGTTAACAATAAATCAATAACAAAGAATAGTTATTTAAAAACTAACTTTATGATATAATTTGATAAAAAAAAATATTTAAAAAAGTTCTCCTACTTACATTTTCACTTTTAAAATTATATTAAAATGTATTTAATCATGAATATTATTTTAATCACAGAAAATAGCCTAAAATACCTATAATGTGTGAGAAATAATTCAAAAATAACCTCTATTTGTCTATCAATCTACCTAACCTATTTATTATTATTATTTTACTTGGAGGTAAAAGACAAGTTTGTCACTTCTTTATACTTTATTTACTGATTTTACTCACACAAAGTGACTATTCCACTAGTAGTTAAAATAATGCAATTCATCTCAAAGTGAGACTAATACAATTCAAATATAGTCTTTGTTCATCCTCTATTCTTGTAAACTTGCACAATTTGTCACATCAAAACATGGTGAACATTTATTATTCCAAATTCCAAGATTTCTTCCTACGACTGATACTGAAATAGAAAAACAAAATTTCATTGATCTACTATTAACAACAAGCATATCTATGCTACAAAAAATTAGTTAGTAATATAATTGGTAAAACTGATACAAAGAAGGTGTGAACTAGAATTTAACTAGACAATACATAAATTTGTTCATAATTAATTCTTGCGTTACTCTAATCAACCATCAACGCCTTTTTAACTAGTAAATTCACATTCAAAGAGATAAAAATGCACAGGTTAACTACCGCCAAATATCGCAAGGATAAAAATTAAAACTTATCAACTACTCCCTCTGTCCCTAATTACTTATCTACTTTTGAATTGACACATCTATTAAAAAAATAATTATTGACATAATAAATTTACCATTTTATCCATATTAATTATGAAATAAATGACTTAAAAATTTAAAATTTTCAAGAAGTTCTACCTTTTTCAAAATAATTAATCAAGGGTATAATAGATAAAAAAAATTTATCCTTACTTGATTTATCAAAATGAACAAATAATTAGAGATAACTAAAAAAAAAAAGAACAAATAATTGGGAACAGAGTATAAATTAACAATATTCCCAATTAAGAAAAGAAACTCAAAATTTACCTTTTCCAATCTCCATTAAACTAAAAAAAATAACAATAGATTTAAACAACAAAAAGGCTTATTTCTATTTCATATAATCAATAGATCGTACACTTTTGAAATAAAAAAAAAAACTAAAAATAAAGAGATTTTAATTAAATAAATAAAGGTATACTACAAGTCTACAAGCTTGAAGCTATGAGGGGAAAAAAGCAGGGGAAACAGAATTTCCCACTATTATTTACATAAAACTTCCTCAGCTTCAAAAAAACTTCAAAAAAAATAAACACTAATCATCGATATGAATATATGATCCATCAGAATCAAAACTAATCGGAGATCCTCCCGGAGTTTTTTCATTCCCCTTTTTGTTTTCCGATCCACCATAAACAAATTCCGTTACAGATTTAATCAAAGAATTCACAATTTTCACCTTTATTTGTCCTCGTTTTGGTGGAGGAAGATAACTTTGCTTCTTCTTGTTCTTGTACTGTTCTTCCATTTGAAGAAGAGATTGTGAATAATAAATTAATTTTGTGGTGAGAACAGAGAAAAAACAGAGACTCGAGTGAAGAAATTGAGAGAAGCTTTTTAATGTTTTTTGCTGAAATGGCCACATATAAATAGCAGTTTTAGTAAGGACTAAAAGTGTAAATTTGAAATACTTGCTGAACAAGGGTGCTACATTGCAGTGATAGAGTGACAGTTGCTAAGCTGACTAACCTATTATTAATGACGTTTTATTTATCTATTAATAATTTCTTTAAAAAATCTTGCATTACATAATTATTTGATATTCGGAATTTGCTATTGTTCAATTGATTTAAATTTACGTTAAGTGAAATAGTGTACTCTATGTAAAAATTTCTTATAAAACTAAATTTTTAAATAAATAATATCCTCGGTTTCAAAAAGAATGGCTCAATTTTCTTTTTAGTCTGTTTCAAAAAAACGACCCCTTTCTTTTTTTAGTCATATTAATTTCAATTTTCCACATGACATATTTAAGGCTACAAGATTAAAGGATATTTTGGAATATTTGACATAACTTAATTTAGAACCACAAGTTTAAAAATCTTCTTTATTTTCTTAAACTCTGTTCCAAATCAAACTAGACCATTCTTTTCGAAACAGAGGCTCATTAGAAGTTGATTTCTTTTATTGTTTTGTTTATTAGGAGGAATACTTGCTTAATCATTAAGAAATGGAAAATTCTAGAAGAATAATCCAATTTTCCCAGTTCCCACAGTCAACACACACAAACTAAAAAAGAAAAAATCATCACATTAAAGTTATACTATGAAGAATAGGTTGAAAATGAAAGTTCAAATTTTCGTTTGATGATAAATTTTGAAGTTAAAATCTAAAAGTTGAAAATTTCAAATTTTTAGTTATGATTTTTGAAATTTGAAATTGTATTTGGACGTGTATTTTTAGTTGAAAAAGTTTTGTTGAGTGGAATTGAAACTTGAAAATATGAAAAAATAATATTTTTAAAACTTAGATCAGATTTCATTACCAAACAGATATTTAAAATAAATTTTCACAATCTAAATCTAAAATTAATAGCTAATGCTTTTGTTGAAAGAAGTTTTTTATATAGTTTTTAGGATGATTGTTAAATTATATTATAATTATTTTGATTTTTCACATTGTTTAGTATTTTTGTTTGAATTCGACTAATCTAGTTTGTTCTGTGTAGGGTTTCATTCGAAAGGAAATGCTCCAAATACAACCTCATTTGGGGAGAAGCGCTCACTACCAAGAATTATTCATACTGACGGCTCAAACTCGATATCTCTAGTTAAGAGAGGTACGTCGTTATTCGCTACACCATAACTTTGATGTGGTTAAATTGTAAATAAATTGAGGCTAAAAAAAAAAAGATGTTGAAATAAATGGTTCAATAATTGCAAATTTGCTAAAAGTGACAGTTTGACAAAATTTTTCCGGTCCAGGTCAATCGGACTGTACCGGCTCAACCCTAGTATGATTTCTTGGTCTGGGCTGATTATGGGCCCCTTGTTTGGGTCGGATCCTGGGTTGGCCACTCACTGTTCCATATCATTTAATTAGAAACTATATAATTAGGGGGAAATTACGCGGTTGTGCAAACTTATACTACTTAATTACTCATCATAGCTATAGTTTGCTATAATTACCACTCACGACTAATATTATACATTAATTACGCGGCCTGACTTCGAGTTTGTATATGTATAATTCGCCAGAATATACAAATACATATGTATAATATATAATTATCTAACCTATATACATATACAATTCACCTCTCTCCCACTCTCTACCCTATCTCGCTCGCCTCTCTCCTCCCTCTCCCAATCTCGCTTGCCATATATACAAATATATATGTATAATATACAATTATCTAACATATATACATATACAATTCATCTTTCTCCCACTCTTTGTCCCCTCTCTCTCGGCTCTCGCCTCTCTCTTCCAGTCTCGCTCGTCTCTCTCCTCCATATAACATGTAACTACGAATTGTAATTATCAAACTATAGTTATGGAGAGTAATTGGGCTATTTTTGAGTGGCTATATGTGAAAGGTCCTCTATAATTAGACATACTCCATTATCGTATTTACTATTATATATACTTTTATTATATTACATATAAATTATCACTAATTAAGAGTTTATATCATATATTAAGGAAGATACATGTATTTTTGCTATCAGATGTACTAAAATAGGGAGAGAGGTAAGCGAGATGGGGAGCAAGGTGAGTGGGATGGGGAGGGAGGCGAGTGATATATGCGAATCACACTAGATATATACCAGATACATACATTCACATGTACTTGGGGTGTATCTAGATACATATGAGAGTCGCGAGCGAGATGGCAGAGAACTGAGGGAAGCAAACGAGATTTGCAATGTATTTCAAATACATGCTAATCCATTTGGATACAATGTATGTAGAACAAATTACACCTAATTTTTACTATATGTATCTCGAGATTCATGTATCTGGACGTATGTGAACGCACTAAAACCTGATAAGATATGTAATATTGTAAATTAGAGTGTATGTAAGTAGTTAGGTCCTAAACTAGTGAAATTTGTATAAGCTGACACGAATTTTAAATATTTCACAAATAGCAAGTTTATTACTAACATTATAGCATGTCGTTAAAAATGCTTAGATGCAAACTAATTTAAAAATTATTATCCCAAAATTGCTGTTAGAAATGCTTAGTATTATGATTTGTTATGAAAGCCAATATGGTGATTTGTTGTTAACTTGTTAAATAATACTCCCTCAGTTTCACAAAGAATGACCTCCTTTCCTTTTTAGTCAGTTTCAAAAAAATGACCTCTTTCCTTTTTTGGTAACATTTTACTTTTTGCTTTCCACGTGGCATGTTTAAAACCACAAGATTAAGGGCAATTTTGTACATTTGACATAACTTTAATTTAGGACCACAAGATTCAAAAGTCTTCTTTAATTTTTTAAACTTCGTGCCAAGTCAAACCAGACCAATCTTTTTGAAACGGAGGGAGTAGTTCCAAAAAGGGAAAACAATATCTTATTATTGCCACTAATCATAAGATGTCTGTGGAAGTCACAGAGTAAGTATTAGAAAAAGATTTATTGACTTTAGTAGTTACTCAAAATACTTGTTCTCTTTTTTACTTCAACTATGTATAGTCAATTAGTTTGAAAAATAAATTATTTAAAACTTTTTCAAAATCTATAAAAGGAAGCAAAGACTGACCTGCAACTTTCATGTTAATTTCCAATGAATTCAATTCAACTAAATTCATACTTAGACAACCTACTCTTTTTTTTTTTTACAAAAATAACACTACTAGTAATAGTCAAGTGTGAATGCAGAATTTTTCCTTGATTACGATAGGAAAATGACAAATTAGCTACTTAGGGCATCTTCAACCCAAACACCAATTTTGGTGTCAGCACTATTTTTGGTGTAATCAACTTCAATCCACTACACCAAATTTTACATCAAAAAAGAATATTTTTCTCTCTCTTCATTATTATATTATTATTTTTTATTTCATTTATATTTTCTTATTTCACAAAACAAATTCTTTCTAAAACATTCACCATATATAATTCATATTATTTCCTTTTATAATCGTTTAATATAAAATTATTTTGTACCATAATTTTTTAAATAATATAAATTGCTAGCAAATATTATACACTATACATAATAATGGATAATACAAATAAAAGTGAATTCATTAATGAAATACAATTAAATAAACATTACATAATTGAAAAATTATTTTAAATTCTACATAAATATTCAACCTTCAAGATCACTACGATGCTCCCATAAATGCTCTATTAATGCATTACGTAGTTCAAAATGAGCAATGCTTGCATTTTAAATTTTTGTGAAGGTTAATTGTAGTTATATCAAATTATAATTTATAGTAGAATTAACATAAATTTAATTTTTTTAAAAAGTCATATATAGAAAAATTAATTTATAAAAAAGCTAAATTTTATATCTAAAATTAATATTATAAAAATATTACATAAAAATAATTAAATATACAAGAGATTTAATTAAAACATACAATTTATATAATATTTAATTAAAAGTTTGTATAATAAAATAATATTAAAATATTTAAAAAGTGAATTGGTGTGATGAATAGTGTTGCACCAAATTTGGTGTAACACTATTCACACACCAAATTTGATGTAAATTTTGGTGTTGGGTTGGAGATGGTCTTAAGTACTTTACCAATAATTTGTATAGTCAAGTGTTTGAACTATAACTCAAGTATAATAATAACATATTCAATGTGATCTCATAAGTAGAATCTGAAAAGATTGAAATCACATAGCTTACTTATATATTGTGTAACATAAAAGGATATTTTTTGATAGATTTTCTGTCTTCTTTAAAATATCATGAATAGTTTAGGTAGGTTGACCTTCTTTTTCAACAAGGACTATTTGAGGTTCTTCTCCTTTCAAGTAAATTAAATTACTGTCTCGAATATCTTTTGATAAATTCTCGACTCTAAAATAAGAAATTTTCAAAAATAGATAATGAATTTGAATAAGTTGATTAAAAATAGATGTAAAATTAAAAGTTCAAATATCAATGTTTCCAGCTAAGTACATAAGACTACACATTGCAATTGGGATTTTCAAAGATCTTTTTGTTTTTGAAGATATATGAGGATCAAGTTAATAGGAGGGGGGATGAACGTAGTCCTAGATTAATTTTGACTATTTTTACTTCATTCTAGATATTACTACATTTACTTCTAGAATCTTTGATAATAAAATAAAAAAGAAATTAAATATACAATAAGTTACTTTTCATTTTTTAAAAAGGTTCATATTGGCATTGTCGTCGTCATTATTATTATTATTATTATTATTATTATTATTAAAGTGGTTCACTAATTAAAAGAAATAACTATTATGGACAAAATTGAAAAAATAATAATTTATTTTATTTTATTTTTTAATATAATATAATTATTTTAAAATATCACGATATATAATTGAGGCGGAAAAAGTAGCACAAAGAAAAAAGTAAGTGTCAATTGAATTGACTTATTTTAGGTGCTTTTAAGCTAAAATAGTTTTTAAACAGGTTTGAAGTGTTTGGATAAAGTTAAAAAGTGTTTATAAACATTTACTTTAAAGCCAAAATAACAAAAATAAATCAAAAATCATAAGATAGAAATCTTAACTTATGATTTTTGACTTATAAATCATAAGCCAAAAGTCAATCCAAACAGACACTAAAGCATAACTTGAAGTTGGTGTCTAGAGTCGAGAAAGTGAGATTTTATATTTTATGATTGGTAAGATTTTTACTGAAAAAAAGACGACTTTTTAATAATAGAAAAAGTACTCCTAGTAGATGTCTCTTTTCAAAAAAAAAAATATACATATAAATAATATTAATAGAGTACTTTTAAATTAATACTATAAAGATTTGTACTACTTTTTTTTTATTATTATTATTATTATTTCTTCTATCACATTTTTTAGTCGAGTTTGTCTAATTAAACTTGTCTAGTTCAATGTAAATGACTAATGTTAAGCTATTATATAAGAATGGATTTATTTAATGTGCATACAAAGGATATCTATTGTGTGTTTTGTGAAAGATAACGATTACAAATTATGTTAGCGATAAATCAATAACAAAGAATAGTTATTTAAAAACTAACTTTATGATATGATTTGATAAAAAAATATTAAAAAAAGTTCTCCTACTTACATTTTCACTTTTAAAATTATAGTTAAATGCATTTAATCATGAACGTTATTTTAATCACAGAAAATAGCCTAAAATACCTATAATGTGTGAGAAATAATTCAAAAATAACGTCTATTTATCTATCAATCTACCTAACCTATTTATTATTATTATTTTCTCAAAAAAAATCCTCTAACTAGTATAGCACTCTAAACTTGATGACTTTTTCCAAAAGAACTTAAAAATCATACGACTTATTATTATTGACTATAGTTTAATAATACCAGAATATTCCAAAGTTTTAATTAATTTTGTAAAAAATAAAAGGAGTCATCAATCCATCAGCATTACGGCAAAGATTTAATTTGATCCATAATAGAATTTATATTTATAATAGACACAAATATTATTATTGATTTGTAATTACTTGAGTCTTTGCTCCTAAGTTTTCTACTAAAAAACTAACTAATCCTTTTAATAAAGAAAATATCAGTTGATGTAAGAGTAAGATTAACATATATTCAATGGCAAGATCAAGATTATTTTCAAAGGGTTTCAAAAAATATGAGTAGAAGTTATTAATACATCATCTATTATATATACATAAAAGTAATTTCAGTTATGCATAAATTCAAGCGTGTACACTTTTCTCCAAAGGGGGTCGATGAACCTCTCGATCTTACTCGACTCTACCCCTCCCAATACACCTAATTAGTAATTACAAGTGATGGAATCAGAAATTAATTTTGTGAAGGTATGCAAAAAAAATTCTCAATTAGATTAAGAATGTACAAAATTCAACACACTTATATATATAAAACTACATATTTAATGTTTATACATCATATAAATGTTCAATAAAAATATACGCCGAACTAATTTTCGCTCCATCCATGCCTATTACTCTCTCCATACTCCACCTATCCATCTCGTTGATATTAATCGATGGTGGAGGGCGGAAATTTTGATCAAGTATCATTACAATGTCTCCAAAATGCCAGGTAATTATATGATAAAAGAGTCATAAATATAATGTACAACTAATCAGTTGGAAATTATCTTGAAAAGTTGTATTCAAATTCAATTCAACTAATTTCACACACTCACTCCTACGCAACTTTTTTTTTTCTTCTTTTGACCCAAGAACAGTTTTTCTTTAAGGTTTGCTTTTGTAAGTGTCTGAAATAGACAAAAATAAATAAATTATTACTTTAAAAAAATGAAAATAACATAACCTTTTACAATTTGAATAATAAACAATTGATCTTGCACACTATTTTTCCACGAGTCGGAGTCACTATTTTTAGTATGTTTATACCCTCATCGTTGGTTTTTATTTGTTTAGTATTTTAAAATACAACCCTCTAATATTTTCAAGTTTTCAAAAATACATATCCAAAAATAACTTTAAATTTCAATTACTTAAACGCTTATATTTCAAGTTGGACAAATTTATACCAGAAATTACTTGTACCTTTCCTCCTAAGTTTCTTACTAATAACTAACTAATCTTTTCATAACGAGTAAACACTCTTTTTTTACATGTGGCAATTTTTTTTTAATTTCTTATTGTTAATATTTAAAGGCAAAATATAATAGATTTTACATCACTTGATGCTGAGTACATAGCAAGAGTAAATGAGATACATATTCTTAAGTGATTTTACATCACTTGATGTTGGGTACATTGCAATTAGTATTTTCATAGATTTTTTTGTTTTTGAAGATATATGATGATCAAGTTAATGGGAAGGGGGATGAACCTAGTCCTAGATTAATTTTGAGTATTTTTTACTTCATTCTAGATGTTACTACAATTCCTTCTAGAAGCTTTAATAATTAGCTAATCATAAAATAAAAAGAAACTAAATACTCCCTTTGTCCCAATTTATGTGACTTACTTTCTTTTTTAGTCAATCTAAAAAAAATGACATATTTCTATATTGAGTAATAATTTAACCATAAAATGTTTATTTTACCCTTAATGAAATGATTTATAACCACACAAATTTCTGTCATTCATTTTGGATCACAAGTTTTAAAAGTCTTTCTTTCTTTCTTAAACTCTGTGCCGAGTCAAAGTACCTCACATAAAATAGGACGGAGGGAGTATACAATAAGTTACGTCTCATTTTAAAAAAAAGTTCATATTGTTATTGTTATTATCATTATTAAAGTGGTTCACTTAATATAAATTAGAAGAAATAACTATTATGGACAAAATTAAAAAAATAATAATCAAATTTCTTTTAGTTTCTTAAAATAATAAATAATATAAGATAATTATTTTAAAAAATCCTTTAATAAAATATCACTATATATAATTTGAGGCTAAGAAAATAGGAATGTAAAACTAGAAGTTGGTGTCTAGTCAAGAAAGTGAGTTTTTATTTTTTTTATGATTGAGACAAGTTTTACCGAAGAAAGATACTTTTTTAATAATATAAAAAGTACTCCTAGTAGGTGCCTTTTTTTAAAAAAAAATATCTACATATAAATAATATTAATGGAGTACTTTTTAATAATAATACTATAAAGACTTATTTTTTAATATTATAAATTTCACTGAATCAGCAAGTGTGAATACGAAATTCTTGACCAATGGACAGACAGGCAAGTGTTGAACAAATGTGGAGGGACCCTTATGGTTAATTGAGTTGGTGCAACAGATCGTATTTTATAAAGAAAAGTCAGAAAATCGATTCTCTTTATCACACTTTTTTAGTCAAGTTTGTCATATTAGACTTGTCTAGTGTGATATAAATCACTTATATTAATTATTACACAAGAATAAATTTATCCAATGAGCAAACAAATGATATCAATTGTGGGTTTCGTTTGGATCAAAATATTAGAACATCACATGAAAGATATCAATTGTAAATCATGATAGCGATAAATCAAATAATAAAGATAAATTATTTAAAAAACAACTCTATGAGACATTTTGATTAAAAAAATTAACTATAAAAAAATAATTGAACTTACCTTATTCGATCATGAATATTATTTTAATTACTAAAACGATACCCATAATAGAATTTATAATAGATACAAATATTAAAATTGTCATTACTTGAATCTTTGCTCCTAAGTTTCCTACTAAAAAACTTACTAATCCTTTTTATATTTGAGTAAACACTTGGTGCTACAATTCGTACATGTGGCAATATAGCATAATTTTTTTGTAATCTTTTTATTAAGCGACCCACAAATTAAATTAGTTCTCCCCAATAATATTCTCTTCCTAATTAAAGAATCAGTTGATGTCAAGTGTCATTATATGTATATTTCAAAAATAATCTATCTGTCTTATAAATACAAAAGTAAGATTTGCATATATTTAGTAGCGGAACACTAGAGTTATTTTTAAGTAGCTCAAAATATAACGAAACAAATATACGAAGAAACAAAGAAATTAACATTTAATATATATACATCTGATAATAACTATGATGTATACAGCTAATCAGTTGGAATTTAGAAAATTTATTGAAAAGTTGCATTCACATTTTGTATCGATTTAATTCAACTTATTTCACACACTTCATCTCCTACGCAACCTTTTTTTTTTTCTTCTTTTGACCAAAGAATAGTTTTTCTTTTGGGTTGTTTTTGTAAGTGTATGAAATAGTTTTTTAAAAAAGGACAAAAAAGATTATTACTTTTAAAAAAATGGAAATAACATAACCTTTTTACAATTTGAATAATAAAAAATTGATCCTGCACACTATTTTTTTTACGAGTCGGAGTCACAATTTTTCAGTATATTAATGTTTTCGTAGTTCATTTTTACTTGTTCATATATCAAATTAATATAAGTATAATTAAATATTTACACTCAAATCTCCTGACTTTGAAGTATGTTTTTAATTAGAGTGGGGCAGAAGAAGTTAAATTGTTGCCATGTGTAATTCAGATAGTGATTGTCATGTGGAGGATTGTGTTATATTTTTTTATTCAGTACTTAATATTCACATTGAATTGAACTAATTGTATGCGCATTGAATATGGCTACATTCGAAAGATAAAGCTTTTTATCAAAAAAAAATTTCATATCTAAAGCTCGAATCTGATACCTCTAATTATTGAGGAATAGAATGGTCTTATATCATTATCACTAATATGTCTTCTTTCTTTGTTTTAAGAAAAAACAAAAAAAAATAATGAAAGGTCCATATAAGATGTGTCGTAAGGGCTAAGTGCCAGCTAGTAATCAGTTTGGTGTAAACAATATGAGTTGTGTTGATCAATCAAGGTTGTGGTTCATTTTTAATTAAATGTTTTAGTTTCGAATTTTTTTTGTTATAAAATTATTTTTGTTAAAAGTATTTTATCCTTTATATCTTTAAAAATAAATTTTATAATATTTAAATTTAATCAAATTTCGATATAAATATCAACAACGAATACGTCTCAAGACTATGATTTACAGCTAATCAATATCAAAGAATTCAAGCTATTTCACACTCTGACGTCTCCTAATTAAGCAAACCTTTTTTCTTTTTTCTTTTCTTCATTTTTTTAATAATTAAAAGTAAAACGCTGACGTACTAAAAAGTCAAATCCAATTTTTTGTTCCCAATCATAGATATCATCAAGATGGGGTGGGGGTGTTGGGTGGTGGGGGACTTAATATTAATTATTGTTAATATTTAAAGGCAAATAAAAGATTTTACATCACTTGATGCCTAGTGTCAGTGACGGAGCCAGAAATTTTAATAAGGGAATTTAAAATCTGAGAAGTAAACATACGAACTAGTGAAAGGGAATTCGACATCTATTATACATACCTAAAAAGATAATTTTAACTATATATAAATAGTAATATTTTTTGCCGAAGGAGTTCGGATGAACCCCTCATTATATATGCCTCCACCCCTGCCTAGTGTTATTGAACATAGTATTAATTTATTAATTTTGTCATGATAATAAATGAACAACATTCAATAAGATTGCTACAGAATTACTGGCATCTCGAAATGACAGCTAAATAAAATTTCACAAAAAATCTCAATAATTCACATAATAAAATAAAAAATCAGTTGGAAATAAAATTCTTTTAAAAGCTGCACGTTTTCAAAATAATAAAATAAAAATTGAGAAGCAACTTTCACATTTTTTTAATAAATAATGAATTTCAACTTATTTCACACTCACGTTTCCTACACCAACCTTATCTTTTTTTCTTTTGACCAAAATTAACTAATCACTATGTTTTAAATTAATTTTAAATAAGTTAACATCGGCTACGTGGTTTCTAATCTTTCCATTAAGTCATTATTATAAATTAATAATAATAATATTAGAAGTTTATCTCCACTTGAATTTAGATGAAGATTTCCACAAACAACGTATTTACATACCAAAAATCAACAACAATTTTAAGAAAACATAAAAATAAAATTATATTACAAACTTTTCTTAATATATTACTCCATACAAATCTTCACAAAAATTACACTCTCAATTCACCAGTTGACAAATTTAGACTAGAAGAATAATTAATTGAAAATACATATTTTATTTATCATCAGTACAGAAAACTTGTAAAAGAAACAAGTACATTACACTGACATTAAAAATAAAACAATCCAGTATGCTAAGCTACATGATAAATGAAAGCGCTTTGTCCCGCCTATCGGAACCAATTCCCCCTCCCAAAAAACATATCAATAATAATAAAAAATAATAATTATGTAGCTCTGTTTGTTAGCTGGGAAACAGCAGGGGAATACAGAGTATGTATATGAATTGAGAAAATCAACTAATTTGTTATATATATATATATTTGACGGTAGATGCAATTTGAGATTATCATAAAAATCTATAAATTTCAAATTCTGAATCAGATCCGGCCTGCCGTGTAAGAAATTAACGATTTGCAGAGCAAATACCTCTTTCTGGTCAATCATCAGGAGCAATTGGTTTCGGACGAAAGCAACTGCCGATCATGCGATCCACCGATTTCAGCAATTTTTTAAAAATCATACGTTTTACTTGTCCTCTTCTCGGCGGCCACCTTGTGACACGATTATTCATCATCGCCGGCGGGTTCTGCATTTTCCGATGAGATGGATTTGTTATTTGGAAGGAATAATAATTAGAAAGAGGTAAGTGGTAATGGAAGTGAAGTAGAAACAGAGCACAGCAGTGAATTTATGGGAATATAATGATATAAGGGCGGGAGATGGAGTTTTGGGGTCGTGGGTTTGGGTTCGGGGTGTGGGGGCAATTACTTTGCCTACAAGTTTGTCATTAAATTTAATTTATTTATTTTTTGGTTAAGAGCCAGGTTTAGGTATTACTTATTTCGTTGCATTTCGTTGATATCTCAAAAGGTCATTCAACATAAAAGAATACAAAGGACTAGAGATGAATTTTTGGGGGTGAAGGGTGGAATTGGGGGGTTAATTACTTTGCACAGAAGTTTGGATTTTTATTTATTTTTTACTAATAGAAAGGTTTAGGTATTACTTATTGTGTTGCATTTAATTGATATCTCAAAAGGTTATTCAAAACGGTAAAGAATAAGGACATGAAGGGTGGGAGATGAATTTTTGGGGTGAAGGGTAGAGTTGGGGGCCAATTAACTTTGCTAACAAATTATTTGATTTAGTTTATTTTGAAACGTTATTTAATTAGAAGAATTTATATAATAGAATTATTTTTTTTAAAATCAACAAAATCATTCAATTTTAAATTTTAGTTATTTATCAAATGTAAAAATGAACCCCATAAAATAAATAAAATAAAAATAAAAATCACTAAACATTCTTTCTTTGGGAGGTTAAAATAAAAAATATGTGTGATAAGTGGTAATTTTTAACATATGTATTATTCAAAGGTTAAATAGTAATTGTGGTCCTTGTGTTATTGGTTTATTGTAGTTTGGTCTTTGTGTTATATGACTTAGCATATTTGACATTTAATTAATTAAAATATGTTATTTTAGTCCCTAAAACTAATGAATGTCAATTTGTTTTTGATTAAGAACACAAAGCATATAACAAACTCTACATAACGAAAGAGTTAGATGTAAAAGAACGCAATATCATATTGTAATTTGTTAAATAGAAGTGTGTGTAAATTAATTTTTTCAACCTTTGATGGTGAAGTATGAGTCAATGATGGATGCAAAACCAATCATGGAGCAGATGGAAATTTTTTTAGACATTAATACCATGAAATTGAGTAATATATCATCACAATGAAGATGTAATATATACCATAAGCAAAAAATAGGCAAAGTATGTACATTAAGGCCTCGACCATTGCCAAAAAAATGATTCTGACGGTAGATTAGATATTCACTCATAAAAGAAGATAACAATTGGATGTCAATAGAAGTAAAAGGATACCCGAAAATAAATATACATGTTGCTTAAAATAATAATTTTCAAATCTGTTAACTTTAGAGGCCAAAATAACACATTTTAATTAGTTAAATGTTAAATATCCTAAGTCATATAACATAAGGATCAAAATTACGATAAGGCTATACTTGAGGACCAAAATTACTAGTTCCCTTGAAATTAAAAAATAAAAAGTATTCATGCCGTTCATATGTTAGTTTCACAAAAATCTATTCATTCACGAAAAACTTTAGAAAATAAAAATCTAAAGTTGATATGTAAAACAAAGTTTAATGACTTTATTAGACAAATTTTTATAATTACGTAATATTTTGGGATACTACTCGCATTGCATTGTTACCTTTTGTGGAGTCATAATACCCTTAAGATAATATTTTCTTGGGAAAAGGCTCAAATATGCCATCGAACTTTCAGAAAAGGTTCATTTATGCCATCCATTAAAAGTTTGGTTCATCTATGCCATTACCGTTTAAGAAAAGGCTCATTCATGCCATTATTTTTTAACAGTGGTTTTGCAAAACCATTTTTTACACGTGACCAATTATAATTCGGCCACATCATTATTTTTTTAAATCAATATTCTAAATAAAATTTAAATTATAATTCAGCCACGTCATTATTATTTATTTAATTCAATTTTTGTTCAAAATTTCGATTTTTTAAATAAAAAAATTAATGACGTGGCCGAATTATAATTGGCCATGTGTAAAAAATGTTTTTGCAAAAATTGAATTTGAAAAAAAAAATGACGTGGCCGAATTATAATTCAATTTTCGTTCAGAATTTTGATTTTTTTTATAAAAAAAATTAATGACGTGACCGAATTATAATTGGCCACGTGTAAAAAATGGTTTTGCAAAACCACTGTTAAAAATAATGGCATGAATGAGCCTTTTCTTAAACGGTAATGGCATAAATGAGCCAAACTTTTAACGGATGACATAAATGAGCCTTTTCTGAAAGTTCAATTGCATATTTGAGCCTTTTCCCTATTTTCTTTAATAATTCAAAGGGATAAGGGTTTGAAAAATATCTCAACTTTGGTCGAATTTACTGTTGCGATACTAAACTTTCATGAGGACCTATTGTCCCCCTGAACTATTTAATGTGTATTTTTTACCCCCTAACTATTTAATAGTGTATTTTAAATGTATAAATGTGCCTGCGTGGACACATTACTATTTATAATTTTGCATTATTTTTTATGTCCACGTGGGCAAATATATATATTTAAAATGCGGTATTAAATAGTCTATGAAGGTAATAGGTCCTCATAAAAGTTTAATATCGCAACAGCAAATTCGACCAAAATTGGAATATCTTTGAGACCCTTATCCCTAATTCAAATATCAAAGAATATATTTAAAAAATAGTTTCTGGTGAATTATTTTTTACCTTCGTACCTACCACAACGTTAAAAGACAAACACAGTAAATTTATTAGTATGAACAGAATAATGGACTAAGTTTGGTTGGTCTTGTTCACACTACTGTATTTAAGTGAAAGGAAGGACTCAATTCAGTTCAAGGGAAGTGAAAGAATAATAAATTTATTATCAAGTTTGTATTATCAATTTATAATAAAAATATCTGTGAGAAGTCATTAAAAGAAATGTAATTAATATGAATTTTAAAAAAAGAGGAAGCAAACAAAAGAAAATACCATTAATTTATATACGAAAAATTACTATTACTTATTTGTAATTCGAAGTGACTTCGAAGAGTAAGTTTGAATAAAAACTATATAAAAACATATATACAACGGTATAAATTTCATACAACAAACTCGAATAATATTTAATTCAAAACTATCAATATGAGTGTTTTATAAAATAATAAAATTTAGGGTTGTTTTTAAATTTTTAAAAATTCTCAAATATTAGAATTCGACCTATAAATTATAGTTTTTTTTTCTAAAATTTGAAAATTTGTGATGCTTACCAAATAATGATAATTATATGGCCACACAAGTTCCTAAATTTTTCTCAAATATAATTATGATCGAACATGAGTAATTATATTACACACAAGTTCCTAAATGTTTCTCAAACATATTTATGATCGAACATGATCTAACTCAAATTTTTTTGAAGTAAAATCAATATTATCAAACACAATCTTCGAGATAGATCTTCTAAAGAACATATCTATAAATAGTAGGATCAAGAATAAATGGTCAAAACTCAAACCCAATGGCTGCTTGACTTAATCTTTTGGGACTAAAACACAATAAAACTTAAAATAATGTTCTCGTTATTTTATACTGAGTGAATTTTTGAATTTTTTTTATTATTTGAAATTATTAAATTATTCAAAATGCAATATAAATATTTATAAAATATACAAGTTGATGTATACATTACAGAAACAAAATCCCCTTTTGTTTATCTGTTTAATTCATTCATGGAATGTAGTCAATTTTTTAGCTTATATTTTCTTTCATGTGAACCAAAAGTCCACAACAAATATAACTTCAAATTGATAAAGAGACAACGGAGCACTATATTAATTCTATCGATATTTTGAAAGACGAGGGAGTGAAGCAGACGTTTTATTTAATATTGGCTAAATATGAAACGTAATTTTAAAATATTTATTTTATTTAAAATGAGATGATTTTTAGTTATAAAATTATTTATGACTTATTTTAGATTATAAATTTTAATTTATTTTTATTTTGTCAAATTAAACAACATTGATAAGTATTATATCTTCTATTCATTGATAACTACTATGCACAAGTGAATATTGGAAGGAATATTTGGGGAATTGGGATTAGAAGGAGAAGTAAGACACGTCTATATATTTTAAAAATTGGAAGCCAGCTAATGATCTTATATTAAATGTGAAAATAAAATAAAATAAAATAAAATTTTACAGCTAATATCAATATGCTTGTGTGAAAGGTATTTATTTACATGAATTATTCTAGACAATTTAATTAATTAAGAAAAAAGAGAAACAGACAAAAATAAAAAAATAAAAAATTGTAAAGTAGCACTACCTCATGGTACTATCGTCATCAATAAAACGTATTGCCTACGTGAATCCTGATCAATGCTTTTAACAATCGCCCGATAAATAATGCATATATTAACTCTATGTATTACTAATATCTTGTGATGAAGTGGTACGTAAGAGTATTTTTTTTATCCTTACGTCAGAGGTCCTGAATGCGAAATCATTTTCGTTAGGAAGTATTTTATCCGCTATATAAGACTTTCCGATATGAAACCAAAAATAATTTATGCACCAAACTTCTAAATTAGAACCAAAAAAAAAAGATACTAAAAGATTCATGATTATCCAAAAGAACAATGAAATAAAAAAGAAAAAGTGAAGTCTTATCGTGCTCTCATTTTTCTAATAATATAAATAAATCAGTTATTTTATTATTATATTATTAGAAAGAGACATAAAGAGTGAGGAAAATAATATGAAAAAGTCTTTCCCACTAGAAACAATTGAGCTGCTTCCTGCCGACCAAATCAATTAAAGTGTTTATTTTTTTTCGTTTTATTTACTTGTCATATTTTTTTACACATTTTAAAAAATTATTTTATTTATTTATTAATTAATTACAATTTAATACTTCTCTCTTTTATCACGTTAATTTCTCATTCCATTTTTTTCAAGTAGAATTAAAGATGAACGAATGGACAAATCCAATGGCGGCTTTCTTGGAATACTTGGGGATCTAATTCACTAGTTTAAATAAAAAATTTAGATATTAAAAAATTATACTAAAAATACTATAAATTATAATATTTTACATATCAATATGATGAAAAAATACATTTAAAATGTTAATCAAATTTTATATTATTTAACTCTAAAAAATAATAGAAAATCATGACAACTAAAATGAGGCGGCGAGAGTATCTTTTTGGGATCAAATACATGGAAACACAAACACACAAATTCAAATTTAAATCTTATAAGTTTTATAAGTTTAATATTGTAAATTACAATTTTTATTATATCAATATCAAAAGATCTATACTAACTTATAGAGTAGTACTTTATTTATAATTTTTAATATCTAAATTTTTATTTAAAAATATTAAATCAATATAATATGATATAGTTTTCTAAATTATTTAAATTAACTCTAAAAAAATAAATATAATACTTGAAAAAAGGAGTACAATTTATCACATAAGTAAACCGAAGGCTAGTCGAATCATTATTTTCTCGTTTTATATTAATCGTTCATCTTATTAAAAATAAATTATACTATATGGTTAGTCATAGTTAGTTTTGGTCAGATTCTGTTGTCATGACAGTTCAATTGTCTGCCACAATAAGGACAATAAGATTTTTCATAACTATATTTAGAAACAAAAAAAAACGTAACATATTCTGAATTAAATAATATGAAAAAGGCTAAAAACATCATGAACTATTATCTAGTTATGATTATTGTTTAGGATAATATGTTTATTTGTAATATGTTATTATGACCGCTACATTTTTCGTTAGTTTTTACTCTGTACTACTTTGTATTGTTTATACAACATTTCTATTAGAAAAGTTATAAGATAGGCACTTTTTTTTTTAATCGAAGATCTATCGAAAATAGAAAATTCTACAGAGTATGTTGGTTGTTGTCATCTTAGCTATAGCTAGTAAATGTCTCACTATTTATTTGCATATACTATATACTATTTTGTTTGCCGTTTAATCTTTCCACCTAGCTAGCTAATCATAATACTTTATTAATTTGAGAATTTGAAGTTGGTAAACATGTACCTCAAAATGTGATTGAAGGTATTAGGTTCAAAAGTAGTTACATAAAATATTTGTTTAAGTAGTTTTAATCAATTAACACTTTTAAGTTTCCATCCAACATTTTAATAAATATTTAAAGTCGAGTTTATTTAACTTAGTTTGAACCTACACAACACATAAACATCTATATTGTCTTTTTCTAATTTTTAAAAATAATTTTGCTATACTTATAGCACACCTCCCTTCTAATTTTTTTAACCCACCACACTAATGTGAAAAGCATTTCCAATTCCCTTTTTGAGACAAAGATAAAGAAAAAAATTAGTGGATTAATCCGAACAAAAATCCCCACATAGCTCTGCCTCTAAAGAAAAAATGAAAAATACTACTCCCTCTGTTTTACAAAGAACGATCTAATTTGACTTGATGTAGAATTTAAGAAAATAAAGAAAATTTTTAAATCTTGTGATCCTAAATTAAAATAATGTCAAATATACAAAATTATCTTTTAATTTTGTGACCTTAAACGTGACACATAAAAAATTAAAATTAAAATATTATAAAAAAAAAAAAATCATTCATTTTGAAACAGACTTAAAAAAAAGGTCACTCTTTTTTGCGAAAGGAATAGTATAAATATTGTTGTTCTTATCAAAATCCAAAAAGGGTGGAAAAAGGCACAATCACCAAGAAAACAACCCCACAAAAAGGCAAAGACAAAAAGAAAAAGGCAGAAAAAGGGCATTGAGTATATACTTTTTTGGATTAAAAAAACCATCAAATTAATGATTAAATCACAATGAATCACTCACGATTGGTCGTGGAAAAGCGAGATGTTGTGCACCGAACATACTAAAAACAATAAAAAATCAGGCATAACATAATTTGAGAATTGAGATAAAACAAAATCCTCAAACTTAAATATACTCACCAAACAAAACACTTACATATGATCCTCTCATATTTTTTTTCTCCATCTAAAACTTAGGAGATTATTACATAATTAGAGAGAATTACAACTCAAAAAAAGTAAATCCACACATAATAATAAGTATACAGAAGTTCAGATCTGACTTTAAAAACTACAGAATCTCACAACTCCAAATTAAAAATCAAGCAAACACTAATTGCCTTTTTTTTTCTTCTTTTATCTGACATCTGATTAAAAAAGGCAATCACAATTTCACACAAATTAAAACAAACTTCAAGCCATGAATAAGTTCAGACGAACTTATTCATGCTGTTGGCTGCGGCGGTGGAGGACTGATGGAGCCCACCGAAGTGGTGACGGTAGAATTACCGTCAGATTCATCTCCTCCATCGCCGCCGGAAGTTTCCCCTAATAGTATTTTAGGGGAAAACAAAGAGGTTACGGTTTCGACTAAGCTCTCAAAAATTTGAGCTTTGATCTGACCTCTTTTCGGAATAACTGCTCTGTTTTTTTGTTTCTGTTCGGAATTCGGTATTTTAGCAGCAGCCATCGGAAAATTAAAGAAGAAGAAGGAGAAATTTAAGGGAAAAAAACTGAAAATTATTAGGGCGAAAAAAGCCCCATTGAAGAAGAGAAAGTGAGAGACGAAGAAGGTAGAAGAAATATTAATTGAGGTGGAACTACTTATACTTATTGACACTTGTGGAAAATTTGGATCCCACATTCGAAGAAATTTTTATAATTTTTACGTGTCATTTTTACTTATCTATTATTTTATGTATTATCGAAGCAAATGATAGTAAATAAAAATAATTTCAATTGTATTCATATATTATATTTAATACACTATTGATTAAAGAAAAAAATAAAAATATATCTCTATATTATCGTAAATGGTATGCAGATACTCCGTTATACACTCATGTACTTTTGGGACATTAGTGTCTCTACCGTTCAAAAACTAGAGCACATATGCCCTTTACTCTAACGGAAGACTAAATAGGGACACGTGGCGCAATCTTGATATTTAATAAATGTCGAATCTTTGGATAAGATTATGACACGTGTATGTCCGTTAGTAAAAAGGATATATATGCTTTAGTTTTTAGAAGGCAGGGACACCAATGTCCTAAAAGTATGACGGAGGGTATCTGCATACCATTTACGATAGTTCGGGATATATTTATCCTTTTTCCTTTGATTAAATCCGGTTAAATAATTTTTAGTAATGACCAACATGAGTTGTACTATCGTATTGAACTATTTTACTCTTAACTAAAGATCTCGAATTTGATTTTTAGTATTGAAAAAACTACATCAAGAAAACACATAAATTGTGGTGCAACATTAAACTACTTTACTCTTAACTAAAAGTTTCGAATTTAATCCTTATCGTAAAATATTAATTGCAACAATCATATTATAGTAAACGTAGCTCTCACTATTTATTTGGGATTTGCATATAATATTTTGTTTACCGTTTAATCTCCAACTACCTAGCTAATCATCATACTTTTAATTTGGAATTTGAAGTAGCTACATTAAACCTAATGGGGTCTTAGCCTTAATAAAGCGTGAATTTAAAATAACCAAACTCTAAATAGATATCAGACATCAAATAAAAACTGAAAAAAATAAAAATAAATTCTCAACAAAAGTAATACAAACCCCACAAAGAAGGGAAAACGGAAAAAACAGAAGTGGGGTGATGAGAATATACTGCTTGAATAAATTGAAGCATCAGATTCAGAGGCGGAGCTAGAAAACATCATTATATTTCATATATTAATTTTATTGTTTATGCATAATTAATATTAATTTTATATATATTTTAATTATTAAAATTCCTTTAAATTTTTTCTTTCTTATATGGACTTCATTATATTTCGAACTCTTAATAAAAATATTCACTCCACCATTGAAAATCACCAAACTAAAAAATTATGATGGCGGAAACAGCCCCATTGGAGAAATATTGTGTGCTTAATTAAAGTGCTCATTTTATATTATTACAATTGTGGAAAATTTTGATGGGATTTTTCAAAGAAACTTCTCTTTTTAAAAAAGTCTCCTGCATTTACACCAAAACTAGATAAAAGACTACACTTTTTTCTTTTTTTCCAATAATATAAAACTAGCATGCCAAAAAAAAAAACTCTTTTCGTTTTAATTTTGTTTGACCTATTTTGTTTTTTAATCTATTTGAACAAAGAATGACTTTTTCCTTTAAACTCAGTATTTCTATTTATTTCATCCTCACTGACTTAACTTGTTATAGCTTACTTGATATAACAATATTTTTTTAATTTTGTAATTTTATATCATCATGTAAAAAAAAATCAAAAACATTATTTTAAAATAATAAAAATATATAATAAATAAATTAAAACTAAGAAAGAAATACCTAAGCGTTAGAATTGAACGGAAGGAGTATATACTGAAAATTCTACATGGAATAGTGAGTTGGCATGTTGGCCGACCAAAAATTCAATTTAATATAGACCTTTGGAAATTTAGTTTGATATGAAATTATGAAAATTTATGAATTTTTTATAATTTGTGGATTTTTAATATTGGTGAGAAAACTAGAAAACACAATTTAAACAGTTTTAAAAGTATAAATTTCAACTTCATTGTAATCTTATTTGAAAGATGTTGGTGTTATTGTTAACCTAAGCAACATGTGCCTAGTGCAACATGAATACCACTTGTTAGGATCAAATGTTTATTATTATGCTAAAAATTATAGTTGATAGAAAAGATGCAACTTTATTTCGCAAACACTACTACCACACATATCAATATATTTGCACCAAAATTATAATTCTCATGTATATCCTATCCACACACCGACACACATGGCCCTTCTTGTCTACATACATCACAGTACATGAAAATTTATTCATTTTATACATAAATTAATTAATTCAAACAAGTGATTTTGGTTGATGTTATGATTTTAAAAAAAATAACAATAGTATTAGTTTAGTCTTGTTTATAAAATGACACAAAAAAAAAATAGGAAAATTATTTTTTGTTTTATCATTTTAAGAGCCGTACGTGTTAAAGTAAAATATACCGATTATTAGTTATTACAAAGAGAAGAAAAAAGAGAATTAATACATAATCAATCTTTTATATTTGTTGTAATATTTTATTTAGACACTTCAAATTAAGTTAAAGTTTTAATTGATTAGCTCAATTTCTAATTAAGTGTTTTAATTAAATATTTTTGATTTTTTTTTCTATATTCTCATTTGTTTATTAGATAGTCATGAATAATTGAAATTAATCCTGTCTCAATGCCTTTTGAATCGAACCTGTCTATAAGAAGAAAATATGACATTTCTTAATTATTATAATATAATTTATATGTATTCGCCTCAATAAGCTACTTTTCAAAATTTTGAAGTAAAAGTGTGAAACCAATTTGTTTTGGAATAAACAGACATTTGGTTTCTGTATACGAGATGATAGGGGAGACATAAGATATGCTAGAGCAAAAGGGATTAGCATTACAACTTAATACAGAGGCAGAGGTTCTTGCAATACACGAGGCAAGATTTAATTTGATCCATAATAGAATTTATATTTATAATAGACACAAATATTATTATTGTCATTTGTCATTACTCGAGTCTTTGCTCCTTTTCTACTAAAAAAACTAACTAATCCTTTTAATAAAGAAAATATCAGTTGAAGTAAGAGTAAGATGAACATATATTCAATGGCAAGATCAAGATTATTTTCAAAGGGTTTCAAAAAATATAGAAGTTATTAATACATCATCTATTATATATACATAAAAGTAACTTCAGTTATGCATAAATTCAAGTGTGTACACTTTTCTCCAAAGGGGGTCGATGAACCGTTCGATCTTTCTCGACTCTACCCCTCCCAATACACCTAATTACACGTGACGGAATCAGAAATTTTGTGAAGGTATGCAATTGTTTTTCTTAATTAGATTAAAATTCAACACACTTACATATATACAATTTATTTTTTTTACCCTCCCTAGGAGCTCCCACCACTTTTTGCTCCCTTGGTGACTCGAACTCGCAACCTTTGGGTTAGAAGTGAGGGGTGCTTATTATTCGAGCAACTCCCTCTCATCTATATATATAACTACATATTTAATGCTTATACATCATATAAATTTTCAATAAAAATATGCGCCGAACTAATTTTCGCTCCATCCATGCCTATTACTCTCTCCATACTCCATCTATTCATCTTATTGAATATGTTATCGTTGATATTAATCAATGGTGGAGAGCGGAAATTTTGATCAAGTATCATTACAATGTCTCCAAAATACCAGGTAATTATATGATAAAAGAGTCATAAATATAATGTACAACTAATCAGTTGGAAATTATCATGAAAAGTTGCATTCAAATTCAATTCAACTAATTTCACACACTCACTCCTACGCAGCCTTTTTTTTTTTTCTTCTTCTTTTGACCAAAGAACAGTTTTTCTTCTAGGTTTGCATTTGTAAGTGTCTGAAATAGACAAATAAAAAAGACAAAAAAAATAATTATTACTTTAAAAAAATGAAAATAACATAACCTTTTACAATAAACAATTGATCCTGCACACTATTTTTCCACGAGTCAGAGTCACTATTTTTAGTATGTTAATGCCCTCATCGTTCGTTTTTATTTGTTTAGTATTTTAAAATATAACCCTCTAATATTTTCAAGTTTTCAAAAATGCATATCCAAAAATAACTTTAAATTTCAATTACTTAAACGCTTATATTTCAATTTGGACAAATTTATACCAGAAATTACTTGTACCTTTCCTCGTAAGTTTCTTACTACTCCCTCCGTCCACTTTTATTTGTCATGTTGCGTTTTTCAAAAGTTAATTTGACTAATTTTCAAAGTCAAATTAAATCACATTAATTCGATATTTCAAACAAAAAATTTAAATATTCAAAAACTATATGAAAAGTACGATAAATTGCAATTTTTTTGCATATCAATATAATTTGAAAATACATCTTAAAATATTAGTCAAAGTTCTTATAGCTTGACTCTAAAAATAGAAACAATGACAGTTAAAAGTGGACGAAAGGAGTAATAACTAACTAATCTTTTCATAACGAGTAAACACTCTTTTTTACATGTAGCAATTTTTTTTAATTTTTTATTGTTAATATTTAAAGGCAAAATATAATAGATTTTACATCACTTGATGCCTAGTGTTATTGAACCTAGTATTAATTTATTAATTTTGTCATGATAATAAATGAACAACATTCAATAAGATTGCTACAGATTCACTGGCATCTCGAAATGCCAGCTAAATAAAAATTCACAACAAATCTCAATAATTCACATAATACTATCTGAATATGATTTACAGCTAATCAGTTGGAAATAAAATTCTTTTAAAAGCTGCACGTTTTCAAAATAATAAAATAAAAATTGAGAAGCAACTTTCACATTTTTTTAATAAATAATGAATTTCAACTTATTTCACACTCACGTTTCCTACACCAACCTTATCTTTTTTTCTTTTGACCAAAATTAACTAATCACTATGTTTTAAATTAATTTTAAATAAGTTAACATCGGCTACGTGGTTTCTAATCTTTCCATTAAGTCATTATTATAAATTAATAATAATAATATTAGAAGTTTATCTCCACTTGAATTTAGATGCTGATTTCCACAAACAACGTATTTACATACCAAAAATCAACAACAATTTTAAGAAAACATAAAAATACAATTATATTACAAACTTTTCTTAATATATTACAACATACAAATCTTCACAAAAATTACACTCTCAATCACCAGTTGACAAATTTAGACTAGAAGAATAATTAATTGAAAGTACATATTTTATTTATCATCAGTACAGAAAACTCGTAAAAGAAACAAGTACATTACACTGACATTAAAAAAAAAAAACAATCTAAGCTCTCGCTATATGATAAATGAAAGCGCTTTGTCCCGCCTATCGGAACCAATTCCCCCTCCCAAAAAAAATATCAATAATAATAAAAAATAATAATTATGTACCTTTGTTTGTAGCTGGGAAACAGCAGGGGAATACAGAGTATGTATATGAATTGAGAAAATCAACTAATTTGTTATATATATATTTGACGGTAGATGCAATTTGAAATTATCATAAAAATCTATAAATTTCAAATTCTGAATCAGATCCGGCCTGCCGTGTAAGAAATTAACGATTTGCAGAGCAAATACCTCTTTCTGGCCAATCATCAGGAGCAATTGGTTTCGGACGGAAGCAACTGCCGATCATGCGATCCACCGATTTCAGCAATTTTTTAAAAATCATACGTTTTACTTGTCCTCTTCTCGGCGGCCACCTTGTGACACGATTATTCATCATCGCCGGCGGGTTCTGCATTTTCCGATGAGATGGATTTGTAATTTGGAAGGAATAATAATTAGAAAGAGGTAAGTGGGAATGGAAGTGAAGTAGAAACAGAGCAGAGCAGTGAATTTATGGGAATATTATGATATAAGGGCGGGAGATGGAGTTTAATTAATTTATTTTTTGGTTAAGAGCCAGGTTTAGGTATCACTTATTTCGTTACATTTCGTTGATATCTTAAAAGGTCATTCAACGTAAAGAATAAGAATACGAAGGACTGGAGATGAATTTTTGGAGTGAAGGGTTGAATTGGGGGGCTAATTACTTTGCACAGAAATTTGGATTTTTATTTATTATGTTATTTTAGTCCCTAAATTTAATGAATGTCAATTTTTTTTATTAAGAACGCAGAGCGTATAACAGACTCTACACAAGGAAAGAGTTAGATGTAAAAGAACACAATATCATATTGTAATTTGTTAAATAGAAGTGTGTGTAAATTAATTTTTTCAACCTTTGATGGTGAAGTATGAGCCAATGATGGATGCAAAACCAATTGTGGAGTAGATGGAAATTTTTTTAGACATTAATACCATGAAATTGAGTAATATATCATCACAATGAAGATGTAAGATATACCATAAGCAAAAAATAGGCAAAGTATGTACAATAAGGCCTCGATCATCACCAAAAAAATGATTCTGACAGAAATTAGATATTCACTCATAAAAGAAGATAACAATTGGATGTCAATAGAAGTAAAAGGATACCCAAAAATAAATATACATGCTGCTTAAAATAATAATTTTCAAATCTGTTAACTTTAGAGATCAAAATAACACATTTTAATTAGTTAAATGTTAAATATCCTAAGTCATATAACATAAGGATCAAAATTACAATAAGGCTATACTTGAGGACCAAAATTACTAGTTCCCTTGAAATTAAAAAATAAAAAGTATTCATGCCGTTCATATGTTAGTTTCACAAAAACCTATTCATTCACAAAAACTTTAGAAAATAAAAATCTAAAGTTGATATGTAAAACAAAGTTTAATGATTTTATTAGATAAATTTTTATAATTGCTTAATATTTTGAGATACTACTCGCATTGCATTGTTACCTTTTGTGGAGTCATAATACCCTTAGGATAATATTTTCTTTTATAATTCAAAGGAATAAAGGTCTGAAAAATACCTCAACTTTGGTCGAATTTGCTGTTGCGATACTAAACTTTCATGAGGATCTATTATCCCCTCTGAACTATTTAATAGTGTATTTTTTACCTCCTGAACTATTTAATAGTGTATTTTAAAGGTATATATGTTTCCGCGTGGACACATTACTATTTATAATTTTGCATTATTTTTTATGTCCACGTGGGCAAATATATATGTTTAAAATACGATATTAAATAGTCTAGGGAGGTAATAGGTCCTCATGAAAGTTTAGTATCGCAACAGCAAATTCGACCAAAGTTTGAATTTCTTTCAGACCCTTATCCCTAATTGAAATATCAAAGAATAAATTTTAAAAATAGTTTCTGGTGAATTATTTTTTACCTTGGTACCTACCACAACGTTAAAAGACAAACACAATAAATTTATTAGTGTGAACAGAATAATGGATTAAGTTTGGTTGGTCTTGTTCACACTACTGTATTTAAGTGGACTCAATTCAGTTCAAGGGAAGTGAAAGAATAATAAATTTATTATCAAGTTTGTATTATCAATTTATAGTAAAAATATCCGTGAAAAGTCATTACAAGAAACGTAATTAATATGAATTTTAAAAAAAGAGGAAGCAAACAAAAGAAAATACCATTAATTTATATACGAAAAATTATTATTACTTATTTGTAATTCGAAGTGACTTCGAAGAGTAAGTTTGGATAAAAACTATATAAAACATATATACAACAGTATAAATTTCATACAACAAACTTGAATAAGATTTAATTCAAAACTATCAATATGAGTGTTTTATAAAATAATAAAACTTAGGGTTGTTTTTAAATTTTTAAAAATTCTCAAATATTAGAATTCGACCTATTAATTATAGTTTTTTTTTTCTAAAATTTGAAAATTTGTGATGTTTACCAAATAATGATAATTATATGGCCACACAAGTTCCTAAAATTTTCTCAAATATAATTATGATCGAACATGAGTAATTATATTGCATACACAAATTTCGAAATGTTTCTCAAATATATTTATGATTGAACATGATCTAACTCAAAATTCTTTTGAAATAAAATCAATATTATCAAACACAATCTTCGAGATAGATCTTCTAAAGAACATATCTACAAATAGTAGGATCAAGAATAAATGGTCAAACTCAAACCCAATGGCTGCTTGACTTAATCTTTTGGGACTAAAACACAATAAAACATAAAATAATGTTCCGTTATTTTATACTGAGTGAATTTTTGATTTTTTTAATTATTTGAAATAACTGAATTATTCATAATGCAATATAAATATTTATAAAATATACAAGTTGATGATACATTACAGAAACCAAATCCCCTTTTGTTTATCTGTTTAATTCATTCATGGAATGTAGTCAATTTTTTAGCTTATATTTTCTTTCATGTGAACCAAAAGTCCACAACAAATATAACTTCAAATTGATAAAAGAGACAACGGAGCGCTATATCAATTCTATCGGTATTTCGAAAGACGAGGGCGTGAAGCAGGCGCTTTATTTAATATTGGCTAAATATGAAACGTAATTTTTAAATGAGATAATTTTTAGTTATAAAAATATTTATAACTTATTTTAAATCTTAATTTTTAATTTATTTTTATTTTGTCAAATTAAACAACATTGATAAGTATTACTCCCTCCGTCCCATTTTATATGAGGTGATTTGACTCAGCACGGAATTTAAGAAAGAAATGAAGACTTTTAAAACTTGTGGTCCAAAATGAATGATAGAAATTTGTGTGGCTGTAAATTATTTCATTAAGGGTAAAATAGATATTTTATAGTTAGATTGTTACTTTATATAGAAATGTATCATTCTTTTTGGGACTGACTAAAAAGAAAAGTGAGTCATATAAATTAGATCTTCCATTCGTTAAAGTGAATATTGGAAGGAATATTTTGGGATTTGGGATTAGAAGGAGAAGTGAGACACGTCTATATATTTTTTAAAATGGAAGCCAGCTAATGATCTTATATTAAATGGGAAAATAAAATAAATTTTACAGCTAATGCCAATATGCTTGTGTGAAAAAGTAAATATTTGTTTACATGAATTATTCTAGACAATTTAATTAATTAAGAAAAGAAACAGACAAAAAAATAGATAAAAAAATTGGAAGGTGCACCACGTCATGGTACTTATCGTCATCAATATACGTCTTGCCTACGTGATCAATGCTTCTCGAAGTATCGCTCAATAAATAATGCATGCATTAATTTCGTGTATTATTAAAATCTGTTTTCATTGTTTTATATAATATCATGCATCAACATGATTAAAAGTATAATTATTCCTTTAAAAAATTGATACGAAATTCCAACATCAGACTTTACGATGTCAAAACCAAAAAAGTCTAGCCTCAAACTTCTAGATTAGAAAAAAAAGAAAAAGATACTAAAAAATTTCATGATTATCCAAAAGAGCAAACAAATAAAAAAGAAAAAGTGTAATCATATCGTGCTCTCATTTTTTTATTATTAGAAAGAGACATAAAGAGTGAGGAAAACAATATGAAAAAGTCCTGCCGACCAAATGTGTTTATTTTTTTCCTTTTATTTTACTTGTCATACTCTTTTACACATTTTAAAAAATTCATTAAGTAAAACAGTAATTAAATTAAATTATTTTATTTATTTATTAATTAATTACAATTTAATACTTCTCTCTTTTTATCACGTTAATTTCTCATCCCATTTATTTCAAGTAGAATTAAAGACGAACAAATGGATAAATCCAATGGCGGCTTTCTTGGAATACTTCAGATCTAACTCTACTAAGATTTACATTTAATTTTTGGTACCTCCCGTTCCGTCCCCTTTTAATTGTTATGTTACGTTTTTTAAAAACTAATTCGACGAATTTTTAAAATTAAAATAGATTACATTAATTCACTAATTTAAATACAAAATTTAGATATTAAAAAATGATACCAAAAATACTATAAAATATAATTTTTTTGCATATCAATATGATGAAAAAATACATCTAAAATACTAATCAAATTTCTTATTATTTAACTCTAAAAAATAAAAGAAAACCATGACAACTAAAATGAGACGGCGGGAGTATCTTTTTGGGATCAAATACATGGAAACACAAACACACAAATTCAAAATTTAAACCTTATAAGTTTAATATTGTAAATTATAATTTTTATTATAGCAATATCAAAAGATCTATACTAACTTATAGAGTAGTACTTTATTTATAATTTTTAATATCTAAATTTTTATTTAAAAATATTAAATCAATATAATATGATATAGTTTTCTAAATTATTTAAATTAACTCTAAAAAAATAAAATATAATACTTGAAAAAAGGAGTACAATTTATCACATAAGTAAACCGAAGATTAGTCGAATCATTATTTCTTGTTTTATGTTAATCGTAAAATAAATTATACTATATGGTTAGTTGTGGTCAGATTCTGTTGTCATGATAGTTCAATTGTCTGCCACAATGAGGACAATAAGATTTTTCATAACTATATTTGGAAATAAAAAACAAACGTAACATATTCTGAATTAAATAATATGAAAATTCTACAGAGTATGTTGGTTGTTTTGTCATCTTAGCTATAGCTAGTAAATGTCTCACTATTTATTTTGCATATATTATCTACTATTTTGTTTGCCGTTTAATCGTCCACCTAGCTAGCTAATCATAATACTTTATTAATTTGAGAATTTGAAGTAGGTAAAAACATGTACCTCATAATGTGATTGAAGGTGTTAGGTTCAAAAGTAGTTGCATAAAATATATGTTTAAGTAGTTTTAATCAATTAACACCTTTAAGTTTCCATTTAAAGTCGAGTTTATTTAACTTAGTTTGAACCTACACATACACATCTAGATTGTCATTTTCTAATTTTTTTTTATTTTTCTATACTTAACACACCTCCCCTTCTAAAAAGGTTATGTTATTTTCATTTATTTAAAGTAATAATTTTTTTAACCCACGACACTAATGTGAAAGGCATTTTCAATACTTTTAAAACAAATAGAGTACAAGATAAACGGAAAAAAATAGTGATTACTCCGAACTGAAAAATCCCCACCTATCTCCACTTTCGAGAAAAAAATAAAAAATACTATAAATATTGTTGTTCTTGTCAAAATCCAAAAAGGAAGGAAAAAGAACCCAATCACCAGAAAACAACCCCACAAAAAGGCAAAGACGAAAAGGGAAAAGGAGTTTTGAGAATATACTTTTTTGGACAAAGAGAATTACCAAATTAATGATTCAATCACAATGAATTACCCACGGACGATACTTGCATCGAACACGAGATGTTTAGTGCACCGAATATACAATAACAATAAAAAATGAGGAGGAACATAATTTCAGAATTGAGATAAAACAAAATCCCAAACTTGAATATACTCACCAAACAAAACACTTACATATGATCCTCTCATGTTTTTTTTTTCTCCATCTAAAACTTAGGAGATTATTACATATTTAGAGAGAATTACAACTCAAAAAAAAAAAAGTAAATCCACACATAATAATATTACAGAAGTTCAGATCTGACTTTAAAAATTTCAGAATCTCACAACTCCAAATTAAAAATCAAGCAAACACTAATTGCTTTTTTTTTCTTGTTTTATCTTACATCTGATTAAAAAGGGCAATCACAATTCACACAAATTAGAACAAACTTCAAGCCATATATATAGATGAATAAGTTCAGATGAACTTATTCACGCCGTTGGCGGCGGCGGTGGAGGACTGATGGAGCCCACCGAAGTTGTGACGGTAGAACTACCGTCAGATTCATCTCCTCCACCGCCGCCGCCAGAAGTTTCCCCTAATAGTATTTTAGGGGAAAACAAAGAGGTTACAGTTTCGACTAAGCTCTCAAAAATTTGAGCTTTGATCTGACCTCTTTTCGGAATAACTCCTCTGTTTTTTTGTTTCTGATCGGAAGTCGGTATTTTAGCTGCAGCCATCGGAAAATTAAAGAAGAAAAAGGAGAAATTTAAGGAAAAAGGAAGAGAGAAAAAACTGAAAATTATGAGGGCTAAAAAAGCCCCATCGGAAAAGAGAAGAGAAAGTGAGAGATGAAGAAATATTAGTTGGAGGTGGACTACTTATGGAAAATTTGGATCCCACTTTCGAAGAAATTTTTATAATTTTTTTGCTCTTCACTTTTATTTATTATCAAAAACAAATGATAGTAAATAAAAATAATCTCAATAGTAGGGGTGTACAAGTCAAATCGAATCGACGAACATAATTAAATCGAAAAAAAAATAAATCAATTTGTGGTTTGGTTTGGCGATTGAAAAAAAACCCGACCACTCTTATTTTGATTTGGTATTAAAAGAAAAAAGTCAAACCGAACCCAAATCAATTTTGTCTTTTTTCCTTTGATTAAATTTTGTTAAATAATTTTCAGTAATGACCAACATGAGTTGTAATGTCGTGTTGAACTATTTTACTCTTAAGTAAAGATCTTGAGTTTGATTTTTAGTATGGAGAAAACTATATCAAGAAATCACATAAATTATGGTGCAACATTAAACTACTTTACTCTTAACTAAAAGTTTCGAATTTAATCCTTATCATAAAATATTAATCCCAATATTAATTGCAACAATCATATTATAGTAAACGTAGCTTTCACAATTTATTTGCTTATAATATTTTGTTTGCCGTTTAGTCTCCAACTACCTAGCTAGCTAATCATAATTTTAATTTGGAATTTGAAGTAGCTACATTAAACTCCCTAATGGGGCCTTAGCCTTATAAAACGCAAATTTAAAATAATCAAATTCACATGAAATATCAAACACCAAATATAAACTAAAAAAATAAAAATAAACTCTCAACAAAAGTAATACAAACCCACAAAGAAGGGAAAAAGTAAACACAGAAGTAGAGTGATGAGAATATACTACTTGGACCATTTCTCGATTTATGCTTGTCATTCTTGCACAGAGATCATGCTAATTTCTCTATATTGTTCCAATTTTATCAAATATCCCCGAAAGGACTAATATATATATATATATATATATATATAACTTCCCTATATTTTGAACTCCTTAATAAAAATATTCACTCCACCATTGAAAATCACCAAACTAAAAAATTATGATGGCGGAAACTGCCCCATTTGAGAAATATTTGTGCTTAATTAAAGTGCTCATTTTATATTATCACAATTGTGGAAAATTTTGATGGGATTTTTCAAAGAAACTTCCTTTTTTTTAAAAGTCTCCTACATTTACACCAAAACTAGATAAAAGTCTACCCTTTTTTTTTTTTTCCAATAATATAAAACTAGCATGCGCCAATTTTTTTTTATATAAAATAATAAAAAATATAATAAATAAATTAAAATGAAGAAAGTAATTCTTAAGCGTTGAACTGAACGGAAGGAATTTATCATTATGATTATCTAGTTTTCTCGATGCACTCTGATGTCTGAAAATTCTACATGGAATAGTGAGTTGGCATGTTGGCCGACCAAAAATTCAATTTAATATAGACCTTTGGAAATTTCGTTTGGATATGCTATATGAAATTATGAATATTTATGAACTTTTTATAATTTGTAAATTTTTTTATACTTATAAGAAAATTAGAAAAATACAATTTTTAAAATTTTTAAAATAAAAATTTCAACTTCATTATAATCTTATTATCATATTATAATTTAAATAAATTTTTATTTCAATTATTTTTAAATGAAAATAAATTTTCAATATTTTAGTGCTTTAAATAAAATAAGTTGACTTTTTTCACGTACTTTCTTTGCAGTGTTACGTAAAGTACCTAAGTTGGAAACAACTAAGCAGATGGGCTGCTAATACTTGACCAATTTAGTAAGAATATTAGATTCTCAAGAATTAAAGGAAAAAAGTTGTCTTGAATCTCAAGAATATTCTTAAAGAAAGTTAAATCCATTTTATTTCCCATTAAAAGAAAAGAAAAACTCAAATATTTATCACCTCAAAGCTAGAGTGATAGACCAATAAAAGTTGTGGTGGAGACGCTAAGTGGCAAGTACTTCTTTATTTTTAATAAGATGTCTTGAGTTAGAATTCCTCTGGATACAAAGTCGTCTGTATTAGGGATCTCTTTACTTTTCAATGCAAAATTTTTCTATGCGAATCTAAATTTAATAGAACTCCAATACGTATACCGAACTCCACATGAAAAACAAATAAAAAAGAAAAACTAGAGTGATGTGGAGCCAATGCTTATCTAAATAATTCAAAAGGTAACTTTGATTCAACAAAGACAAGAAACGGTCTTCCTCCCTACCAGCTGACATTTGACTCTGAAATCGTTATCATGACATGTTAATTTACGACTATTATGCTCGTTTGTTATGAAGAATAATAAATAATTAATTTTAGAATATAATAATTTTTTAGGTATTAATATCGTGAAATGAAGTGATATATTATTGTAATGAAGATGTAAGATATAGCAAAAGCAAAAAATAGGGAAAGTACATATGTTAGGAGGGCCAATCACCAAAAAATGATAACAATTGGGTGTCAAATAGATGTAAAATGATACACGGAAATAAATGTATATGTTACTTTTAATAATAATTCTCAAATCTGTTAACTTTAGAGATTAAATTAACATATTTTAATTAATTGAAGGTCAATTTTTTTTTTGGTTATCCACCCGATATTCACATTGAAGCCCGACTAAATTTGGATTCACGTCGGAAAGTTCCACATTGGGGGTAAAAAACGCTCCCTAACAAAAGCGACTCCGTATCCAAGGGGGCTTAAACCCGAGACTTCTTGATTAAAGATAAAGACTACTTACCATTCCACCACAACCATTGTTGGTAATTGAAGGTCAAATATATTAAGTCATATAACACAAGGATCAAAATTACAATAGAGAGAGAAAGAGAGAGGCGGCCGGGGGGGGGGGGGGGGTG
>JAJOOD010005490.1:0-22238 GCA_029582525.1 Solanum tacnaense
ACTATTTTTAGAAAATGATTTAACATAAAAAATAATAATTTAATATTTGATTACCTTTGAGAAAATAATTAAATAAATGACACATTTTATTTTTTTATGTTTTAGAGAAAATGATTCAAAATGAAACATTTGACTCAAAATACCAAAGATGTTCGAGGTTCAATTTATACTTCGAGAAGGGTTTAAGCATTCGAAATGTCCGCTAACATGCGGTTAACCTGCCACTTGACTAAAAATATATTTTTTTGACTATTTTTAGAAAATGATTTAACATAAAAAATAATAATTTAATATTTGATTACCTTTGAGAAAATAATTAAATAAATGACACATTTTATTTTTTTATGTTTTAGAGAAAATGATTCAAAATGAAACATTTGACTCAAAATACCAAAGATGTTCGAGGTTCAATTTATACTTCGAGAAGGGTTTAAGCATTCGAAATGTCCGCTAACATGCGGTTAACCTGCCACTTGACTAAAAATATATTTTTTTGACTATTTTTAGAAAATGATTTAACATAAAAAATAATAATTTAATATTTGATTACCTTTGAGAAAATAATTAAATAAATGACACATTTTATTTTTTTATTTTTTAGAGAAAATGATTCAAAATGAAACATTTGACTCGAAATATAAGAGATTAGAATATTAATAAAACTAGATCAATTATAATTCATTTAATTCATTTTTAAATTAATAAATTAAACCAATTTAGTCAATTAAAGCATGGGAACTATTTTAAATTAATTGAAGATTAAGTAAAAGTTTTCAATAAAAGTACAAGGGTTGATAAAAAAAAATGGGAAAACTTAATTAAAATAAACTTAACATAAACAATATGGTTCATCTTTTGGGGATTTTAATTAAATTAATCCAAGCCAAATAAAAGGGTTGAAATTAATACAAATAATAATAATAGTAAAATAAGAAAGTTAGAATGTGGGCCTTTTTACCAAAATTTTCAGATTTGGTGGGCCTTCTGGCCCATTTTCGCTTGGACCTGTCATGCAAAAGATGGGCTTTGGCCCATTTCTGCCCCTGAAAATCAGCATATACAATGAGTGTATATTTATGTATACATGCTGTATTTTAGCTGATTTTCTGTATCTTAGGATGTATACCAAATGTATGCAGCCCACTTCAACTTCCAGCATCTGTATTTTTATTTTTGGACATGTATATCAATATTCCTCATGTATACCAGTGTATATTGTTGTATATGACAGGTATACAGCCCATTTTAGGACTTTTCGGGGCCTATTTCAGCATCTCATTCACCGCAAATATTAGGATGACTCGAAACGACTCAAGGATATGCAAGATATAAGTCCAAAGTGAACTCGGATTGACAATTCATGCAATGAAAACAAAGAATGAGGATTAGCATATGTATAATGCGGGATAAAGATGAGAAAAATGCAAGTTGTTGCAACTCTTAAAACCAACTTTGTTGAAATTAATTACATTATCATTATCACTCATTCCATATATGACAAATAGCTTTTTCAAATCTGGATACAAACCCATAACATGAATATGAAAATCAATAGATCTCTTAATGTTAAACTAAGACCAAATAGGATAAAATAAGAAAGATAAAATTTTAAACTCATGTAGATAAACCCTCAAAATAAATGGCAGACAATTAGCACTATTAGAATAATGTTAATCTGTAGCTAATCAAATAAAGACTTGAAGAAGATGATATTATTCTCCACAGAAGATGTCAGGGGGAAGGAAGTGCCGAATAGATATTCCGTATTTAGAGTTAGCCGGCTCATGTAGACAAATTCACAATGAAGAATACTGATTATGCCAAACATTTCCGAAATAAGGAAAATCAAGTAAATATTTTTAGAACTTTCTGGACAAATCCACAGTGGTGTAAATGATCACATAAGCATGAAAGCAACCCAAGTTAATTTAGAAAAGAATAAAACATGAAACTATATTAGAAGATCGGCTCAAATCGATAAAGTTTCACTTACGCAAATAAACTGATGATAAACAAGAAGATTGATAATCTTGACAATGAGCAGGCAAAACATCAAAGTTAGACATGGTCAAGACTTTAAACCAACTTGAACCAGGAAACAAATCGGTGAACAAATATGAACTTAGATCATGGAAAAAACTCTCGGCAACAAATCCTAACAAAAAAAAAACTAAAATACTTCTCGAATAGATGATTGATATATTAGCAATATGAAAGCTCTTAAACTATTTTAAAATGAAAGCCAAAGAACAACTAGATATATGGATTCATATTGATCAATATCGAAAGAACCAAGAAGAGTCAGTATATGTATATTTCACATTCTTAAAGTTAATAGCTAAATATCATGAGAGATCAGCAACAAACCATATATCAAAGTCGAGGATTACAGACAAGCTTAACATACAACAAAGGTGAAAACTCGAAATTGAGTGAGAGTCGAGCAAGGAGAAACAAATCAACTACATGACTTCTAGGATGGAAAATAGAGGGAGGGTATTACCTTTTTCTGGGCAGCGTACTGAGACTACGAGCTTGACCGTGAAGCTTTTAAACCACACTTGAGCAAGAAGAGAATCGATAAAAATAGCTCTCAATTTAAAAATAAATTTCTATTTTTTGAATGTAAAAAGCTTTTGTCCCCAACCTCTCCACTCTTAAACTTATAAGACTTGTATTTCTTAAAAAAGAACTTCTTCTTTTTTTCAGTGAACAGGAGTATTTATAGGCCGAATTTGGGATTGAAAAAAGGGGGAAACAGGTTGAAAAAATTGGATTATTTCCAAATTCGAAATTCAAAAATCTCTTCTCAAGAGATAAGGTTGCCAGATTTCCGCGATTTAGTGGGATTTTCGCATGAAGAAGACGATATAGGGGTCGTAGGGTATGGCTGCTTTTCCGGATTTGCTGGGAGTAACTACGCTGGAGTACTGTTGTTCGTTCTGGGTTTTCTTCGCGTTTCAAGGGGAAGAAGACGCGGGTGGGGTCGGGTTTTGGTATTGTATGTGTACTGCTATACGATGTTGTTGTTATATGTATTGTATTGTTGTGGGCTTGGGTTTATGGGTATGGTTGGGCTTATTAGGAAACTGAAAATGGAATTGAATTGGGTATTTATTTGATGGGTTGGGAATTGATTGGGATTTGAGAAATGGGCTGATGGGTTTTAAAAGTGGGCATGATTGACAATTGTGTTTGGAATTGTTTAGTGGGCTGAGATTTGAGTCTGGAAATTGGATGGGAATGGGTTTTGAAAAGTAATTCAAGAATGTGGTCTTAAGAATATAACCACATAAATTGCAATTTTGACCAAGTTGAGGCAATTGGTTGAATTCGGCCAAAATTAAAATAAGATGAATTAATATAATTAGTTAACAAACTTCTTAATTTTAACAAAACAAATTAATAAACTTAATTATAAACTAACTAGTTAAAAAATATAAAATATTACTTAAACCAAACTAATTAACCAAATATTTAAAATATAAAAATCTTTTTTTTAGATGATTTTCGAATTTTTGTTAAGTACATACAAAATTAAATAAAATATACATAAAAAAATCATAAAAATGATGGAATTAATTAAAATGACTTGGAAAATATTTTAAATTTTGTAAAGTCAATTATTTCAAATCGTTGGAAATTTTAAGAAGCTCGATGATTAATTTATATTGTGGAGGGCCAAAATTGGGTGTTAACAACCAAAACAGTAAAGATGTGACATTAACCATATAAACTGTTGGGCAGAAATAGAAACACATTTTAAAGACATTGAATTTTTTTTAGCTACTATTTATTAGATATTTTGGTCATTGAATAAATGAAACTTTGATGAATAACTAATTTTGGTCATTGAATAAACCAAATAATAACACAAGTGCTCTTCTTCTCACAATTATCCAAGAATTTAACAATAATAACCATATTCCATGACTTCTATTTTGACAGCAGAGAACTGATATTAAGAAAATGTAGTAAAGTACATAGCCTTGAAATAAGTAAAGCACAAATCAATGATCATTCAATGCTACTAGCTAGCATCTCTAAAAATATCACTTATGATCAGTCAATGCTAGTGTTTAACTATAGATAGAGCCTCACTGCTCTTGCGTTCAACTATATTATTCTTTTTCTACATAAAATAAAATAGTTATGATAAAAGAAGTCACAAACCTTCAAAGGAAGACATGTGATACAATATATCCAAGTACGAAATGTGGTTTGACACAATAGCCCTTGATCTTTCAAGTCTTCAATGTTGGAATGTATGCGTCCACCAGTTAATATAGGACCAGGTCCTCAGCACGATTACAATAACATAAAGTAAAGATTGCACACACAACTTTACGTGGAAACCTCCTTGCTCAAGGGAGTAAAACCACGACTTGTCTCACAGGAATTTTCAAACTGCTTTAACTAAACTTCACAAGCAAAAGTAAAACTCAGTTTACAACTTGAGATTAACCTACTAATCTCCACACTAAGTAATATCACCTATTACTCAAATGAGCCTAAGCAGATACAACACTGCCCACTATACTAACCCCGTTGATTAATATAGACTTTTCCGTAAGACACTAAGTTCTTACAATGATTCACCCAAGATTGAAACGTTTCTAACAATAATGAAACGATTCCTACAATATGCACACAATTACAAGCAATCAAAGTAACAACGGGTACAGGAAACAATAATGCAATCGATCAGGTCCCTGCTGTTTTGAAGCTTGAATTTCTCTCTTTGAATGAATGAATAATTTGTTGTTTGTTAGTTGAATATATTTCCATGAAGAGTTATTGTCCGATGTACAAACAACCTAGTCCGTTGTGATTGGTCCAGGACACTGGCGCCTCACCAACCATAGAGCAAATGAACCAAGCTTCCATATTAATCATCTATAAAAGTATGTGTATAAGCATTAGATTATGTTACAACATTATGTTTTATTATGAATCAGAATAGGGTACTTAATCATGTAAAATTGCTATTAGTTCTTTCTTTAAAGGGAAAAAGGTCTGAAATATATCCGAACTTTGACCGAAATTGTTGTTACAATACTGAACTTTGAAAAGGACCTTTTACTCCTACACTATTTAATATTGTATTTTAAAGGTATATATGTGTCCACGTGGACATCATAAATATTGTATTATTATAAATGGTAATGTGTCCACGTGGGCACATATATACCTTTAAAATACACTATTAAATAGTGCAGGAGGTAAAAGGTCCTCCGTGAAGTTTGGTATCGTAACAGCAATTTCGGCCAAAATTGAAGTATTTTTCAGACCCTTTTCCCTTCTTTAAATGGTTCAACTGTTATCTTTCTTATTGAACTAAAATAATGGGGGGCAAATGAATGCTTGCTCTCATTCTGTATACAAACCAAGTAAGAGAAAGCAAATAGGAGGTATACAGTTAAATAGTTCCCAACCATAGAAAGGTGTAATTCTCTGAAACAGAAGCTTAAATCAGAACCTCTTCCCTGAAAATGACAAATGTTTATTGTCAAGTACTACCATTCATGTGTAAGGCTACAAGAAATATGTATTTATCTATTGGAAAGTGCTAAATGGCCAGAAAATTAAAAAAACTATAACATTTTTTTTATTTTAAAATAAACTATGTTTTTCCATTTTTCAGTTAAAAAATACTAAAGTTAAAGGGGCAAAAATATTTTAAAAGGTAAAATAACATAAATAAAATATCATTCTGACCAAATTCTGGCCAAATTTTCTGGCCAAAAAGATTTTTCCTTATATATTTTTGTCACCATAATTAATGTCGTACCATATTTTTGTAATTTTTGGTGGTATAAGGCAAATAATATGTGGCCTATTTATGAAACCAGTTTTTCCAATATTTTGTCTAGAAATATGTGCCTACTTATCATTAATTAAAGAATAAAATTCCAACTCGGAGTTGTTTGGTGCTAGTCTCTCTCTTTGTCAAAAAGTAGAAAAAGCTAACCCAAAATAAATTAATACTCCAATTACCAATCTATCTATAATTAACGTCTCGCATGCATTATCCTTATTATCGTTTCTGTCTTCATTTATTTCTACATATCTGCCTCCTTGGACATTACATTTTTCGAAATCTCTCCATCATTTTCTTAGATTAGTTGGTTTATTGTCTTCTCGTTGTTAATTAATCAATTTCTCGATTGGTTTTTAAGTTACTTGTATGCTGAATATAGTTTGTATAACATAAAATGTTTATTATCAAGTACTCCCTTCGTCCACTTTTAATTGTCATGTTACGCTTTTTGAAAGTCAATTTGACTAATTTTCAAAGTTAAATTAGATTAAATTATTCGATAGTTTTAACAAAAAAATTAGATATTCAAAAATTATGCGAAAAGTACTATAAATTGCAATGTTTTGCATATCAATATAATGAAAAAATATATATCATAAAATGTTAGTCAAAGTTCTTATAATTTGACTCTAAAAAGGAAACCATAACAATTAAAAGTGGACGGAGATAGTAGTTATATCGGGTACTACCATTCATGTGTAAGGCTACAAGAAACTTGTATGTATATATTTTTGTCACCATAATTAATGTCATACCTCTTGCAATGTTTTGGGGCAGAGAGAAAAATGTTGAAGGAAAATAGAGTCTGGGTGGAGACAAATTCTCCTGCTAGATGTGATCAAGGACCCGTTTGAACATACCATATGAAATTAGATCAATTTTAATTTGATATGGAGTCGTAGTTTTATGAAAATGTGATTTCCTTATTTTTGAATCCGAAAGGGATGCAATTCATCTATTGTGATTTCCTCATTTTTGTATGTGAAACGGTGTAATTCCTCTATTTTATAATGAAAATGAGTTTTCTTATTTTTGAATGTGAAAGGAGTGTGATATCTTTGTCTCAATTTATATGACACCCTTTGACTTGACATAAAAAAAAAGTCTTATATTCATAAAGAAAGTGTATATACCTCACCCTAGGCATGTATCAATATGCATCGACAATCGAACGACCGGAGTCTTATGGGTAAACCATCCATGGTCGGGTTCCAAGAAGGATATCGAAATTGCAGATATACGTTATGTGGCGTTCAGAACCAATCTTGAAAGATTTGTTCGTGGTCAAGGTCAAGAGTTTGAAAGTCATGTCTAGATACTATTTATTCACAATATCTTAGATTTACATATACTATTTGGTCATTCTTTACCAAAACGAAATTGTGTTCTCAAGAATAAAATTGAAAACCTCTAATTATGGACGAAAGAGTAAAAATATCATATTTTGATATTCATATAATACTCTCACTAATATTATTGAATATATAGCAATTATAGATCGATAGGTTTCCAATTGTGGATATTTCTTGCTTTGAGAAAAAAATTGAAAGGCAAATTCAAACATTTTGATGGAGTAACCTTCATCATTTAATCTCAGAAGAACAAAAATTATATTTTAAAAGTGAAAATTTTCATCTTACATAAGGTTAACCTATCCAATAAAGAACTCGTATGTAAGTCGCAATTCTCTTTTTCTGTTTCTCATTGTGTCCAATATTCATTTTGAGATTCACTAATCTAGATAATTTCTCTTTACGCTAGACACGCAAAACTTTGTGACATCTTACTAACTTGAATTGTTACTAGATTTTATGATTTTAATTATTTTCGCTTAGACAAATTTTAAAGATTCTAAAAGATATATAAGTACTAAATTTATATTAAAGAGAACAATATACTGTCTACCTTTTAACAAAATTATTTTAGAATTTTATATTAAACTATTCACAATTATGATTACAAAAAAATCTCTATTAGAAACAACTAAACTAGAATTAGAAAAAAAACTCATAAAATAGTAAGATAGGTTTCATCAACTTTAATCACTGATGATTCTCTATGTTTAATGATGATTTTATTTATGTTTGGTATGTCAGCCAATTCACTTGACAAATTTGGAAAAACTTGAAACTCTAAAATGTTACTTTGGGCACCGGGTAAAAGCTATCAATGTTGAGCAACTTTCACATATAACAGACACAAAAATCATATTTGTATATTATAGCTATAGTTTGCATAATTGTGCTCCATAGCAAACATAAATATATATATTTCGCTATACATATACAAAAGAAAACAGTTGTATAATTTCGCTATACATATACAAAAGAAAGCAGTTGTATAATCTGCTTTGGTATACATATACAAAAGATCAATTGTATAATTTGTGTTTGTATAAAGCGAGAAAGAGAAAGAAAAAGAAAACTGGGCAGGGGAAGATCGTATTTGTATAATCATAAGTGAATAGGACAAAAATATATGCATTTGTATTTGTATATACAGTTTTCTCTCGTTGTATACAAATACAAATACAATGTATACATTTGTGTTTGTATAAAGTGAGAGACGCGAGTGAGCGAGCGAGATATGGGAGAGTGGTGAGAGAGATCTGAGAGAGGGGAGAGAGAGGAATGAAAATATATGTATATATACAATTTTCTCTCACTTTATACAAACACAAACGCATTTTATACATTTGCGTTTTTGTATAAAGTGAGAGAGGCGAGTGAGTGAGCGAGATGTGGGAGAGTGGCGAGCGAGATTCACCAGGAGAGAGGCGAAATAGCAACAGTTTGCTATGGGGTACAATTAAATCAAACTATATTTATAGCATTTAATTTGAATTAATAGTTTGTTATTATATACAATTTTCTCAACAATGTTATCAAAACGCCCCCACTTATCAAGTTTACCATGATTTACTTTGGGCTCAAATGGGCTAAAGATCGGGTTGGTTCATGACCCGCTCAATCTTAATAATTTTAACATATTGTTATTTGACTTTTATAACTACAATTTAAATTTCAATGAAAGAAAATAACAAAAATAAGTTATAAATAGATAGATAAATCTTAGAAACTATAAAATAGACAGTAATTCATACCTTCAATGATAACATACATTACACTAATGCAAATAAATAGTCTAATAACGGGTTGAAATTGGAGATTAAATTGGGCTTAATTGAAAATTCTTTAAAAATGGATTAAGGCATGAATGAGTTGAGTTGAGATTAAATCCAATTCAAATTATCTTGATCTCAATCCATAAAATTCTGGACAGATTGAGTGGGTTACATACATAGGGGAAATTTCGAAAATAGCCACTAAAAACAACTTAATTAGGGTTCTATAGTTATAGTTCGTTAATTACCATTCGTAGCTACATGTTAGAGGGAGAAGAGAGGTGGGCGAGATTGGGAGAGAGAGGATAGAGGTGAGCGAGAGAAGGCAGAGAGTAGAGAGAGAAGAATTATATTTGCATATCTGTCGAATTGTATATGTATATCTGTAAGATAATTGTATATATGTAATTGGTATACATATGTATTTGAATATCTGGTGAGTGCGAGACTAGGAGTGGGGGGAAAGAGACGAGCGAGAGAAGGCAAAGAGTGGAGAGAGACAAATTGTATTTGTATATCTGTCATATAAAATGTTTATCTGGTACTAACATTCATGTGTACCCTTGGATCCAGAAGGAGATACTATATATTTTATTGCACAATATCTTTGATATACATCTATTGTTTTGTCATTTCCTGCCAAACGAAATTGTTTTTCGAAATTAGAATTTAAGACCTCTAATTATAGATGAAAGAGTAAAAATATTATATTATGATAGTCATATAATACTCACAGTCTCACACTAATACAATTGAATATATATACCAATTATAGATCGTAGATTTCCAATTGTGGGCTTCGAGAAAACAATTGAAAGGCAAATTTGAACATTTTGATGGAGCAACTTTCATCATTTAATCTAAGAAGAACGAAAACTATACTTCTAAATCGTAAAAATTTCCATTTTACATTACAAGGCCTAAGCTATCCAATAAAAAACTCACAATTCTCTTTTTTTGTTTCTCACTCTGTATTCAATATTTGTTTTGAGATCCTACTAATCCAAATAATTGCTTTTTAGGGTAAACTCAAAATTCCGTGACATCTTATTAACTTGAATTGTTACTAAATTTTATGATTTTATTTTTGCTTAAATTTTTTTTAAAGATTCTAAAAGAAAAGTACTAAATTTATATAAAGAAACAAAAAAACTATATGTCTTTTAACAAAAATATTTTAGAACTTTAAATTAAATTCCTTAAATCTTCGTATTAATTTAAAAAAATTATCAAAACATCCAAAGTAATATATTGCAATCTTTGGCTGATATCTTATTAACTTGAATTAATCTTTGACATTATAAAGAACACTATATAAAATTAGAGATTTATGTACTATGAAGAGAGAAAAAGGCAACTCTAATTATTGTGTATGTATCCTCAAATATTAATTAGCGGTGTTCATGATTTATATTAATTAAAAACAAAAGACAACCAATTTAATCGATTTTAAAATTTTAAAATAAAAAAATAAAAATCAATATCACATGCATACCCCAAACAAAATAAAATAAAAAAGCGCATAAATTAATAAAAAAAGTGCAATTACCATCTAAAATTTTCCCATAGTTATCCTTAAAAAAGACATACAATTATCATCTAAATTTTTTTCTTAGAAACAACTAAACTAGAATTAGCAAAAAGTAGAGACAATTGGTGTGACTATCCCAATGATTGTATTAGGTATATATTTCAGTGATGAGATCGTCTCTTTTGGACAGACTTTGGGAGGAAAAGGAGTAGCGAATGAAGGTAAAGTTCGAACAGCGAGTGTCGAAGTTCCAATTGCTTAGCAATAACAATTTAGATGTCGCATTTGCTTATCTGGAACGGTAATAACAATTTAGGATTTAATATTATCAAACCCACCTTCTTCTTTTTTATTATTAAAAAAATATTTAATATGAATAATTTTTGTATAAACAATTTAAAGGGGTGTCGATAACTTATTGATTATTTTAAAAATATTTAATATGAATAACAACATACAAGTTTTCACGTCATAACTTTAATCCTATATAAGTTATAATGGAGTAAATAGGATGTGTTACATGAATTATTGATATCCATCCATCCCAATTTTTTTCTTAAAGATTAAAAATAATATTATCATTCCATCTCAATATTCAAATACGACACCTCTAATTAAGACTAAATGAATACTTACCAATCTATTACTATTTTTGATAGTATAAGGCAAATATTGTGTGACCTACTAAATCAATTTTCTCAATATTTTGACTAGAAATATGGTAGCTACTTGTCATTAATTAAAGAATAAAGATCCGTGAGAATATCCAACTCCGAGTTGTATGGTGCTAATCTTTCTCTCTTTGTCAAAAGTAGGAAAAGCTAACCAAAAATAAATTAAATAAAAATAATTTCAACTTTGAAGTTGAATTTATCCAAATTAAAAAATGTCATGGATAAGAAGAAGATGCATCTAATTTATTCATCCATTATATTAGTTGGATGGAATTGGGTCTTTTGAAAAGTTCTAATTGATGAAGTAATGTATTGTCACATCCAAATTAAGCAATACTAGTAATACTAGCAACTCTTTAGGACCAAGAATTTAATATTAATATCAAAGAGGATGCGTGTTAATCCTTATATAGTTCTTTTTCTCCGTTCATTCGCTGTTTGATATATATATATATATAAGTTTCGATTAATTTAAATTTATATCGTATAAAAATTATTGATAAAGAAAATGTTCTTTATCCACATAAAAATAGATATTTGGAATTTAACCATGAGACTTCTAAATGAAAGTGAATGATTATATTTGTTCCATCAAAACATTCGATATTAATGGAAGAAACGCTCTTCATAAACAACAACATGCCCAGTAAAATTCTATAAGTGAGGTCGGAAAAATAGAGTGTATACAGATTTGTTATTCCTATCTTGTGGAGATAGAAAAATTATTTTCGAAAGACTACTCTCAACAATCAACATGAAGAAATACTTTTATGTATTAAAAATAAAAATAAAATGACTTTAATTCAAACCTGACACCTCTTAAAACGAATGATCATATTCATCACATTTGAAACGACAACCAATCATATACACCAACCACCTTCTCTCTTTTTTTTTCTTTTTTTCTTTTTGGTTTATTTTCACTAGGTGTACGGTATTCATATTGGAGCTCGATTAAATCTAGAGTCTTGCTAGGAAATTACACGTTGGGGGGGTAAAACGCTTCCTAATAAAGGAAACTCCATACAACTCCATACTCAAGAGAATTCAAATCCGAGATCTCTAATTAAAAATGAAAAGGTACATACCACTCCTCTACGATCTTGATTGGTCAACCACCTTTTAAGTTCAATCACAATAACTTACGTCTACTTTTCAACCCTCATAAGTCATAACAACTACCCCGAATCTACTTGAATGAACTATGTAATTAAGTTAATACATTAATCATTTGATAAGTATATCCAGTACTTGTGTTCTAGAGTAGTTTGCGTAATTAATTGTAAGTGACCAATCCTTTTTAAAATGCTTTTGTCATTTAATTACGAAAAAAGAATATGTAATCACGTTAAAAATAGTATTAGTTAATTAAACAGAGTAATTTACTCTATATAACTAATACTATTTGTAACGTGAATCTTATTTTACAAAAATCACAAAATAGAGAGAGGATGTTTATGAGATTTTGTCATAAATATATCCTCAATAAAGTACGAGGTTAAGTTTTTATTTATATTGTTAGAATATTTTTTATAAATATAATTTTTTGTCTGATTATTTTCGTCCAAAAAAAATTACGTTATACTTCAACTTGTACGTTTTTTCAGCTTCCTCCACACACAAAATAAAATTGTTTACTACAAATCAAATAATTTATTTATTTTAGAAACTTGCCCAAACATTTTGACTCTTCAAAAAAGCATTCTTTTAAAATTAAATATTAATTGCACTAAACACCTCTCTATATTTTAGACATGATACTATTTTTATTGTAGGATCTATATTTTAGAGATTATACATTTAGAAAACAAATAATATTTCTCAATTTAATAGATTTTGTTTATATTCGTATGATATTGTCATCTGAAAAGTTTGAAAATGGAGTAACATGATCAACAATTGATTCAGGTTATAGATCACTCCAATTTATTTGAGTTTGACTCATAAATTTTGTTATTGTATATCAATTTAAATAAGTACTTAGAAATGGTGGATTTAATTAAAACTCAATGATGACAATTAAATAAGAGGGTTGTGCTCGTTGTGAGACTTAACCGAACATCTTACTGTATAAACTGACGATAGTCATGCATTATCTATGTCTGCGTTTCCAAAGGCACTCCTCTTTTTTAAGAGGATTCACGGCATGTCAAGCTCTGATAAGGCACTTCGCTTTGCATCGAATTGAACCACTCAAAATCATCACATTACATCCTTCCTATTGAGCAGTCTCTCCAACTCAAATTATCTGTTGTAACCTTTTTCAAAAGTTATCTTAAATTATTTATTGTTTTTAAAGTTTGAGATAAGATTAATTAATTATTATTTCTAATTTAACTCCTAATTGGTAATAGTAACTAACTAATTATTCTTGAAGACTATACACTACTTAATTATATAGGGTGATATTACGACTTTTTAAATACCAATAAAGGGTAAAATATATTTACCTTTGATCCCATTTTATTTATCCAATATATTCCCTCCATTTTGTATTACTTGATCCTTATACCAAAAATAGATTTTTCATTAATTTTACTTGTCCAATTAAAAAAATTAAGATAGTTTTATTATATTTTCTCTCTATCTATCTTCATTATTAAATGACCACATAAAATACTAGGCAATCAAATTTAGATTTTCAAAACTTAATTAATAAGACTAGCTTACTTAAATAAACCCCTAATAAATTCTTTTTTAAGAGAAGTGTCTAGTCGTACAAAGTAAAATAAAACGGAGGAAATATTAAAAATAGATACCACTTTAGTCGCTTAATTTTTAAAATCAAAAGATAATTTATTATTTAATTTCTTATTATTAACTATAATCATTTTTCAAACTATTGAATTTATTATATTCAAAAATTAATAGATTAAAAATATTATTACTTATTTTATTTATCATTTCTTAAGAAATGTCATAAACCAATATTAGGCAAATAAAATATAGACAAAAAAAAAAAATACACCTGATTTCCAATAGTTTTTTTAAGAACATTAAAAAAAAATTACTACGGAAAAATATAATTAGTGTAAGAAAATAAATTTAGATATTTCCAATGTTGACCGGACAATAATACCCTTTTAACAGGACGGTTCGGTTTTTGTTGTTCATCACACTAAAAAGCATATATATACCCGTAAAAACTACCTTACATCATTTTTGTGGGGTTTTAGCACTGTTGCTTTCGGTTTTATTTTATTTCTCAAACCCAGAGGTTTTTCATTTCTATCCAAAAACAAATCCATTGAAAAAAAACTAAAATCAAATTCAACATAAATTAATTGTCATCTTTTTTTTCTGCAATTTTTCGTTGTTTGATTTCGAAATTCTCGAAGAATCTGTACAGAATCACATCCAGATCTCTCTCATCAGGTAATTTAAACTTCGTTTTGTTTGGTTGTTTGGTTGGTTTTTTGTGATGTTGGAGTATTTGTTCTGCATTTGTTTGATTTGATATTTTTGTTCATTTGATTGCTTGTAATTTGGTTGAATTATTGAATTTTGGTTATTTTATGATGGATTTGATTCGAGTCTGTTTGATTGATTATTTGTTGGTGGAATTCAGTTTGATCTTTGCGGAGATCTGATCGGATTTTCTGAATTTTTATTTTTATTTTTATTTTATTCGATTGCGTGAATTTCAAGGATTCTACAGAGGTTTTTGCTCAGAACTCAAAAAAAAGAAACTGGAATTTGCTGTTGGATGAGTTTTTTTTCTTCTTTTATTGTTGGAATTGTAACTTCAGAAAAGTGATCAGGTGTAACTGATTGGTAATTGTCAAGAGGTATTTTATTTTTCGGATTTTTCGAGAATTTGTCGAGTTGTTTGCGGATGATCCGAGTGTTGAACTTTAAATTGCAAAATTCGATGCATCAAATTGTGAAAATGGAAAATGATTTAGGTATGTTTTTTTCTGTATTATTGTTGATTGGAAGTTGGAGGTGTTGGGACGGATCTGCTTTGTGGAATGAAAGTTTTCTTTTGAAGTTATGTTGCTCGGGCTCTCCGAATTCGGATGAGTGTGTATTGGATCAGTTTTTTCTTGTTAGCTGCAACTAGCAGGTTGATATATTCGAGGAACAGGCAAGATCTTTTTTATGATCTCAGCATTCCAAATTGTCAACTCCAAACATCTTGAGGGGCTTAAAGTACAATGATAAAATGCCAACCCGAAACTAAATCAAGTAGTGTCATTATATTATTGTGCCTTTGCATAGTAATTAACGAGTGTCCTTAATTTTCTGATTTGGGAAAGATGTATATTTTGGCCTTTTGCTTCATGCTATACGGTATGATTTATAACCGGATTTTGTTTACTTCTCTAGCTTGAAGTGATATTGGTGTCAACGGCTCATTGTACATGATCATCACATATTGGCATGCTATCTGAGATATGTCGTCGAAGAAGAGAGTAAGGCATGGTTTCAGTGGCTATGAATTTCCTGTTATACCAAAAGCTCCTAGATCAGTTAGAGTAAGTAGGCTAAAATTGTGAATATTATCCATTCTGTTACGAGTTTTCGTTCTCTTTTTTCGTTTATGTTTTTCTAAATATCTCTGCAATTCCGATTTGTTTCAGAGGAGACACTCGCACAACAATATAGACAATGATCAAATTTGTGCATTTGAATTACTGGCGGCTGTTGCTGGTGAACTATTACAGGAAAGCGAAAGCTCTGCTTGTAGTAATGCAGCGGTAGGAAAAGATGAGCTCTCCGATTGCAGGGAAGTTGTGAAACGTGAGCAACTCAAAGAAGATAAAGCTGTGAAATCAGAGTGCTTTGACCAGGGGAGTTGTGTCGAAAGCGCTCATCTACCGGAACCTGCAGTGCAAGAGCCGAATCTCAAGTATAGTTTGGATAAACCTTATCATATAGAAAATAACATTTTTCACACTGAAGTAGAAGGTGGATCCTCTAATCTTGAGGATGTGTGTGACAAGAGAACTGATACAGGTACTCAAAAACAGCTAACTGATGACGGCAAGCAGACTGAAGACTTAACTGTGGCTAACTCTTGCAGTGTGAAGGGTCCAATTGAGAAACATGTGAATAACAATTCCGCAATTAACTCAGACAATAGTGTACAGTTGCCCTGGTACAGGGCGGTTCCTAGGCCTTCTTTTGGAAAGCAAAGGAACAATGTTAAGTTAGGTATTAGAGATGATGACGAAAATTCTTTTGGATCTTATCGACACAACACAAACATAAGAGCCTTCAGGCAAACATCACATATTGGATACAAAAGTATGAGAAAGATGTTGACTTCTAGACGCTGGAAAGTAGCTCCTCAGTTGAAGGCCGGGGAACGTTCGTGCTCCAGTAAGTGGAGTTATACCTCTTAGAATTATGTTACTTACTTTTAGCTTGTTATCGCTCATCTTCTAACGGCATGTTTTTGGTGTTTTAGAATATGGAATGAAGTCCTTTCACAGAAACAGGAAAAGAGTATGTGCACTAGAAAGATGCCGATTTGAAATTTCATCAAAGAGAAGGAAATTGTGTCACTATAGATCGGTTGTAACTTATGATCAGCAGGCCAATAGTAAAAGCATTTCAAACTCACCTGAAAAGGGAATCAAGAGAGACATTACAGGAGCGGGGGCTTCAGCTTCAATCAGAAATCATCGAAAGAAGGATTCTAATGGTAAGACCATTTAAACTTTTTTTATTTGTTGATTCGACACATTGTTTGATTTTTTTTAACACGCGTTTGATTTATTTTCTCAGTAAAATTTAGCATCAAGTCATTCAAAGTGCCAGAGCTTTTCATCGAGGTCCCTGAAAATGAAACTGTTGGTTCCCTGAAGGTAGGCATCTTAGTTAGGTTTATGATGAAGATTACTTAATCTTCTGCATCGAGGGAATTATACCAACATATCAAGGGATTTGACTCGGTTTATCAACTATGCATTTTTAAATTTTAATATTTATAGTATACTCTTGTGGATTTTGAAGATATCCAAGATCTGATTAAAACAAAATTTACTTTGGGATAATGCAGAGGACAGTAATGGAGGCTGTAAAAACTATTCTGGGAAGTGGATTGCGTGTCGGTATGGTTGTCCAGGGGAAGAAGGTCAGAGATGACAATAAAACTCTACTGCAGGCTGGTATCTCTCAGAGTGGAAACCTCGATACTTTGGGTTTTACGTTGGAGCCAAGTTCTTATCCAGTTTCTCCATCGTTGCATTCTAAAGATCTTCCTGCTTTGTCACCATATGTTGCTGATCATGAACTAACTCGGTATAGTCGACGACTTGTACATTTTGTGCTTTTGACTACTATTCCATTAGACATTTATCAAAGTTAAAAAAGATCATAATTTCAATAGATTATAGCCTACCATACGGCAGTTTATTGTGCTTGGACTAATATAGCATCTTTGTATTCAGGCGGCCACCTAGTCCAATCATGGAGTTAGAGCTTCCAAGTTCTCCGTCGGCTCCTTCAGAGACTAGGTTGGACGAGCATGATGAAGATTACCATGAATTGGCGCTATCACCTACAAACCCTATTGATCCACCAACTGATGTAGCTATTTCTGGTTCTAGAGCCTTGGTCGTTGTTTCTCCTCTGAATGCTGAGGCACATCCGGTGGTTCCCGTGAACCCAAAAAATAGATGTTCTGAACTTTCACAACGTAGAACAAGGAGACCGTTCTCAGTCGCAGAAGTAGAAGCGCTAGTTGAAGCTGTGGAGCAGCTTGGAACTGGAAGGTATCTGAACTATAATATCATGTTCTGTAAGTTTGTGATCCTCCAAGCAACTGCATTCTTATTAATCTCTGATTACATGCAGATGGCGGGACGTCAAAATCTGTGCTTTTGAGTATGCTGACCATCGAACTTATGTTGACGTGAAGGTTAGACATCTAATTAGTGCATTTTTATCTTTTTCCGCATCGATGATGAAAGGATATCGTTTTATTTCACTCGAACACTTGGCTAATTTTGAGAATTGATGTTTTATATCCTTGATATTTCTGCATGCTATGCTTAGCTCCAAAGTAAATATCATCGTATTTTTGTTAAAAGATGATTTACATACTTATATGATTCCTTAGTTATGATATTGTAAACTTGTTTAGTACTTTTTGGCTTACTAAATATATGACATCTCTGACTGATTGCATGAAAAGGCGAAATCAGAACACGAGTTAGTTCTTGATAAGCTTAGATCTTATACTGTCTTAATTCTGTATTAGCAAATCGAATGATTGTTTCTCATCATCTCGTGTGACGTGGTTTACATTAGGATAAATGGAAGACATTAGTCCATACAGCAAGCATTGCCCCACAGCAAAGAAGGGGCGAGCCGGTACCACAGGAGCTTCTGGACAGGGTCTTAATTGCCCATGACTACTGGTCTAAGCAACATGGGAAGCATCAAGCTGAACCTTCAAAAATGACCGAGGCTCAGATGCAGAACATTGGCGCCTTAGAGAACAACAACAATTCCGTCTCAATGCCAAGCAAGATGGTCGGGTCAGCTATATGAATCCCTCATTGTTTAAAATACTATTATAGGAAACACAACGATGAATTGTAAAGAAAATGTCTTTCTGGTGACTAGTTAACGCAACTCAACACACCCTGTTTTCCCTCTGTGACTGGAAAACAGGTAGTTGTAAATGATTCATTGAATAAAGCAGTCTAACAAACAGGCATTATAGGAGGGATCTCTTTGTTTATGTTGGTTCCATTCTTTCATATAATTCTTAGCATGTGATAAGAATATACAACAATTCAAATGTATTATTATGTACATTAGGTTGTTTACTGGTATAACTTCAATATACATTAGTTCATTTACATTTTGTAATTTTCATATGATATACTTGTCCTTGAGCCGAGGATCTATCAGAAACAACCTCTCTACCTTTCAAGGCAGGGGTAAAGGTTGCATACACACTATCTTTTTCAGACTCCACTTGTGTGATGAAAAGAAGGTTAGAAAGAACTACATAACATAAACAAACAGTCGAACTTGATCTTAAACATTCTAATCTTAAGAATGCATATCTAGACATCACAACTTCTTAAGTATGCATATCTAGACACCACAACTTCTTAAGAATGCATATCTAGACACCACAACTTGTATCTACTGTGTTAGATTTAACACTCTAACTTATAAAATGATTATCTAGACACCTCCAAAAAAAAATTATGTATCATGCCAACATAGGCTGTCTACGAGACACAATTGGGACGAGTTGGAGTTAGTTGCCAATTGAAACAAAGTTGAAATGTCTGGATATGCACCGCTAAAAGCACTTACTTGTTTGTTGAAGTCAAAATTTTGAATATCAATATTTTATATTATGACTAGAAAAAAATTGAACTAAAAATGAAAATTAAATAATAATACTATGAAGAAAATAATTAAAAACACAATAACAACAATAATAATAATAAAAATAATAAATAAATAAATAAATAAAAGTTGACAGTGAAGTAATCCCTTCCTTTAAGCAACACGTTACTTGTGGCTTGAGATATAAAGACCAACGTAACTTTAGTCTTTAGGTTGCTTCAAAAGATGGGCAATGAAATAATTCATGTATTTATTGAGTTAATAAAAAAAAATATTCATATTCGATATTCATATCAAACAAATGAATGTAAGATTAGTCTCCTTTTAATTTTTTAGCACGTTAGACTATAGTTAGGTCGATATATGTTTTAATTTTAATTCGTGACTCTTCTAGCTAAATATTTTTATTTGATGTAATTATATAAACATCGAATGTAAATAAAAGGTGTTAAATTAAAGCTGCGACCAAACTGGGACACACAAATACATAGGCAGCAAAGAGGTTGTTACAACTGACTTCTTCTTACGTTTAATTTAAGTAAAGTAACAAGAAAATAAATCTACCGACAAGCACCCTTTTCTGCCTTGCGAGTGGTTTGGTTGCTAGTTAAAATTACGTAAATATTAGTAATATAAAATTTTAATGTGTTGAATTTTATATATCATAACTAAAATGTTACCGTACAATTTACAAATACGTATTAGTTATGCTAATTTTAATAAGTAAATCAACAAATAAATGAACTCATCCGTTATGTGATCTGATTAATCTGAATGTGCATTGAAAATCTCATTTTGCAAGAGAGAAGGCTAGAGAATCAATCAATCCACTATAGTAAGCAATAAGTCCAATTTAAAAAGGTTCATATACGAAAGGACGCAAAATAATATCTCAAGCGAGAGATTTAATTAATTCAAATTCGGAAACTAAACTTTCACCTCCATTAATAACAATCCCTTTTGATGTATCGTAATCGATATCTTAAACTGTTTATTTAAAATATATATATGTATAAAATCTACTAAATTCTCAATAAATATTAAATTTAAATTCATAATTTTTATAACCCCTCTATATCAATCACAACTTTTGAAGTTGCAGTAAAATGATAAGTATTTCTCCATTCTTAATTAGAGATCTCAGATTTAAGCTATTAGTATGAAATCATCCCAAAAGAGTAAACTCTTTTATACAAATTCAAATTAATCGAACGTCAAAATAAAATAAATTCACTTCTTTTTTTTGTGGTCACAAATATTTACCTTATTTAATACAGCATGAGACCACTGACATAACTTCATCGAACTTCCAAAAAAAATGGTTTAATATTAAATTTATAAGCAAACCAGTGATGCAACCAGCCTGGCAAATTTCTTTATAATAATTATATAAATATCTTATCCATTCACTTTTCAATCAAAAAATATCAGCTCTGAAACATTTGTCTTGTTACTGTGGAGTAAATAATATTCTTTTTATTAATTAATTAATTAATTAATTAAAGGAGTTTGGACTATCTGAAATATTCATATCGAACCAATAGAATCTTTTGATTCTTGTGTCACAAAATAATATAGGGATATATTCTAGCAGTTTTCATCTTTTTAATTTGTTAAAAGTGAACAATCTTAATTTTTATAAATGTTTTAACAAATTCTATCGGCTAGATCTAATTAAAACCATAAAGAAAATATAATATTAAATCCTAAAAGATTACTACAACACAAAATATAGACCAAAAATGACTAGTCAAAAGCTGTGTTTTAAAAAATGAAGGGATATGTGAATTGTGATAGTGAAATCATTGGTGGATCCTACAAATTACTGTATAATATAATTAGTCGAGTGGAATTTCACAAGCGAATGAGAAAATAATGTGTATACAGATCTTATTTTTATAAAGTAGAGAGGTGATATTTCTGATAGAATCTCAATTTAAATAAAAACTTTACAAAACAGCTTGGAAAAAATAAATTGAATTTTATTGTTTTTGAATTACTTTTTAAATTTCGAGTTTTGAATTTTATTATATTTTAAATGATATATTTATACATGCTAATGAACTTTTTATGATAAATTATAAAATTAAAATAATTGAAATCGGTTAAATTCGTAATCGATAATCTAGTTCCTCACCGTATTATTTTGAAAAAATTATATAAAAATACACATCTTGTTTTATTATAATCTATAAAATTTCCTATTATTTAAAAAAATAACAAAAATTTCCTCTCGGATATACATCTCTATCCTCTATCAGATACATTTGTATCCCTTCTAGGATACATCATTATCCCTCTATGATGCATCTCTCCCCTCTCAGATATATCTATGTCATTAAGTAATGTATCCTTCACAATTTGTGAGCCATGTATCCGCAAATTTCCTAATGTATTTTGAGATTTAATAAATTTAATAAATTTTTGTAATTTTAAAAAAATAGAAATAGAATATAATTAGCTCTTAAAACTATGTGATTTATGTAAATTTTTACTATTTTTTTTGGCTATGACTAGACATCTAGAAAACCTAGTGTGGATAGTGGCCCGCATATACTGGACCAAAAGGTGATATGGACCTATACTTCTTGTTCGGATGTTAAAATTAGTGCATAATACAAAATCTTAATATATACTACTCCCTCTGTCCCAATTTATATGACTTACTTTCCTTTTTAGTCAGTCCCAAAAAGAATGACACATTTCTATTTTAAGTAACAATTTGCCTATAAAATGTCTTTTTTACCCTTAATGAAATGATTTACA
>JAJOOD010005491.1:0-27337 GCA_029582525.1 Solanum tacnaense
TTCTGCAATATCCTGAGACATATTCTCAACACTCCTTCTTGGATCAGGAATTGTAGATTGTAGTCTCATCTGAAATTGACCTTGTGAACAAATCTGCTAATTCATCCTTTGTCTTGCAAAGCTTGTGTGCATCTTATGTTGGATTAAATGAGAAGCTCTTACCTCTCATTTCAACTTGTAAAATCTCTTGCTTAGTAGAATAAAAAATTCGACAATATTTGTCTCCAAATAATAATTTAAATCCTTTTTCTATTAACTGACCAACACTAAACAAACTTTTATCAATATCAGGCACATAAAGAACCTTTGAAATTATTTTTGTATCTGAATTTGTTTTAATTGAAACAAACCCTTTTCCTTTTGCAAGAATACAATCACCATTCCCAATTCTGACTTTCTTATTTTCCATAGGAATGACCTCTTTAAAAAGATTTCTTTCATATGTCATGTGGTTTGTACAACCACTATCAATCATCCAAAAATCAGATTTTTTGGTTGAAACACAAGTTGCCACAAATAAGTGGTCTTCCTCTTCTTCTTCAGTAGTGACTTGGGCAACTGTTTCATCTTTTTGAAATTTGCTTTTGCAAATCACAGCTTCATGACCAAGTTGTTTGCAGTTCTTGCACTGTGCATTTGGTCTTTTCCAACATTTATATGGAGGATGTCCATTTTTTCCACTACAAGGTGGGTAATTTTTCAAAAATTTACCCTTGCTTTGAGTTTTGTGGCTGGCTACTAATGCTCCTTCAACCATGCCATCTTGCCTCATAAGTCTCCTTTGTTCCTGAGCATGCAAAGAATTTAACAATTCTGCCAAGGTAATTTTGGACAGATCTTGTGTGTTTTCCAAGGTAGTTATACATGCTTCATATCTTTCGGGCACTGTAACAAGAACTTTTTCAACAATTCTTGTATCTTTAAATTCAGTGCCTAGTAATCTTACCTTGTTGACAATACCAAGCAATCTGTCAGAATATTCCTTGACTGTTTCTGACTCTTTCATTCTCTGCAATTCGAATTTCCTCATTAAATTTAATACCTTCATTCCTCGTATTCTTTCATCTCCAGCATATTCTTTCTTCAGATAATTTCAAATATCTTTTGGTGCTGTGAGAGTCATGATTTTCATGAAAACAGTTGTCGAAACAGCAGCAAACAAAGTTGCTTTTGCCTTCGACTTAATGGTTTTCTTTTCCTTGTGACTCTTGATATGGGCCATGGTGGGATTATTTGGCAGCGGATTAATTTCATAATCCTCGAACATGAAAATACTTGCATGCTATGAGTTCATCAAAATATCATTGAAAACATTGAATTAGAATCAATTCCTGCATAATAGGATCAATCATTAAGAAGAAATCGAAATTCAACAAGAACCCATAAGAAATCATGAAACCCTAGAATTTGGGAGATTTATAATTGAGAAATTGAGGTTTCTTTGGGACTACCCATTAATAAAGTTCCCACATACCTTGATTGAAACCCTAGCTTTAATCCTTCAATGGAGACTCGAAATCTTGGAGCCCTAGATTGCTTTAGGGAGAAGACTTGAGAAAGGGAAAATTGGATTTTGGGAGAATGAGAGTGAATGGGGAGGGTCTTAGGAATCAGTTACACCCACTTAGAATAAGCCAAAACGACATAGCATAGGAATTAAAAGAGTAGGAAAAGACTAAAAAGTCTCTTATTAAAAATTGCCGAATAGGTACTACGAGGGCATCTATAGACCGTAGTTCCTTCTACGACCCGTAGAAGCCTATCTACAGAAACCACCTGATTTATGAACTTCCAACCACGAGACCATATTACGGATCGTAATTCCTTATACGATCCGTACTATCCAACCGTAGAATCCCAACTACTGGAATTACCAAGTCTCAGAAGAATGAACCACAAACCTAATTACAACTCGTGGTTCCTTTTACGAGTCGTACTGATGGGTCGTCAACCTAATGCACCGATGGTCCTAAAGTTTCAGGGCTTGGAACTATGAGAGCCTTTCCACGACTCGTGAAACAAACCACTACTTGTAAATATCACTCGTCCTGTTCAAGTCAACTTTCCAACTTTCAAAAAATTCTTTACGCGGGGTGTCTACGACCCGTAGAACTTAGTATGATCTGTAAAGTCACTCGTAACCAATGAGACCCTTAACCTGATTTTTGAAGTCCAATTCACGGATGGTTCCCACTTGCCATATGCCATTCTACGACCCGTAGACTATGCTTGTAAACTCCAAAATTCTACACACTTCCGTAGATTTCTGCACTTTCCTAGTTTATTGGAGTTAGGCACTTTCGAGGTGTTACAGCTAAAGTATGTGGCTTCTTAGGTTATAAAAGAAAAGGCAAAAAACCTAATATACCCCTCAATTATGTCATTTAAAACTGATAATCTGATATACCTCTCGTTATAAAAGTGGCTCATATATCCCTATTGTTACACAAATGACTCAAATATCTTTTATCTTTTTCCTCTAACGGAAGTGAAGAAGATAATTTTAAATTTATTTTTTAAGTTTTTTATCAAAAATATATCCATATAGGTATATTTGATCCTTCTCACACGTATTTTATTTTTTTTTGACTTTTTAGATTCAATGGCTAATTTGAATTTGTTATTTCAATGATCAAATTTATTTTTTCACCAACTACCTTATAAAATTTATCATAGATGCCCAACTTTTTTTTTTCTTTTACAGATACAAAAAAAATTACAATATAGCCGCAAAAAAAGTTTTAAATTTTTTCATACTTTTTTCTCTTTCTCCATTCACACTTCTTTCATTTTATTTCTCATATATTTACACAAAAGAATGAAAAAAAAATTGAGATAAGAATAAGAAACTCAAATAATGATAATCAAAGAAGTAAAACAAAAATATCATGTGTGAGAAGGATAATATATACCCCTATATGATTTTTAAAACAATTAAAAATCAAAATAATAAATTTAAAATCAAATTTTTTCATTTCTGTTATATGTAAAGGGTATATGTGAGTCACTTTGGTAACAATAGAGGGATATATGTGGGTGATTTTTGTAATGGTAGGATATATGCGAGCCACATTTGTAACGAGGGGTATATCAACTCTAAATAGCAAAATTGAGGGATATATCAGATCATTTTCCCTAAAAGAGTAAAAACATTAATGTTCAGATCACTTCTAGACTTCCATTTGAGTTTTTAGATTATTGTGCATCAGATAACCTTCCTTATTAGGGGTGGGTGTTCAGATTGGATTTTGGGTCTTCAAATTCAAGAAATTACAATCTAAATAAGTTTGGATTGGATCAGTTTTTTCGAAGTTCGGATTGGATCAGTTTCTATCTTCTTCTTCGGATTAATCGGTTTGGTTAATTTGGATTTTCAGTTTTGAGTCTACAAGTTGAGTTGGTTCTTCTTCCTACAAAAATGAACATCCAAGTACAGTATTCATGTCAAACTGTCATTGATAATTCCCCATGCCAAGTATTGAGGTCTGAGATTGACTAGTCTAAACATAGTAAAAAATCATGTCTAAATAAAAAATATTTTAACAGACTATTAAATATTTTGGATTTTCGAATATTTCAAAAATCCGAAGCTATCCAATCCATAATTTGAAAATCCAAACCAAAAATTCAAAATATTCGGACTTCGGATCTGCCCAAACTATACCCACCCCTATTTCTGATACATTAGGTTCTTGTGATTCTCATCATTGGCTTACACGTGAGATTTTTCTCAAATAATGCAGAGTACTTGGTCATTCTTACACTGCCATTTCAATTGAGACATAAAATGCATTCTTGGTTTAACTTTGTACATCTAAAATGGGGCACCACTCTTATGCATAAAGTTGGGGTAGATGACTTCCCTTTCAGCAGCCTATGGTACTACAGTCAAGAAAGAATCATGCCTTTCAGTTTATGAAATTTTTTAGTTGTTTGTCTTTCTGGTGCCCCATATCACTACACTCTACAGGGATGGGGAGGGGCCTTGGTTCTTGGTGAGTTGGTATAAAAGCAGGCATGCTTTGATCAGTTTCTAAATTTTTCTGGAGAGGTGATTTTGTTGGTTAAACTGATCATAAAGTTCTCGGCCATTTTTTTTTTGTTAAAATCCTGCTGATGAGGAAACACTGAGAAATGTTTGACAAAGAAAGAGCAGTGAACTCAAAGGGGAACTTGTTAAACGGCAGCTTCTTTTGCTGGCATGAATTTCCATGTGAAGCTATAAGCTTCCAGATGATGCCTACTTTCCTGTCCCACATTATTCCAGAATTGACCATTTTGTTAGCAGTTTTTTTCATCCTAATTTTGGTAATTACACCTGTTAAAGAGAGGAAGAACTTGCAACAGAATATGGTTTGTTCGTTTGTCAGACTTCATAGTTAAGTGTTTAATTCAACTGCTTCATACTTTCAGGTATGACCAATGTTAAATGTCATGAGAAGTTCAAGAGATGCATAAAGAAAGTGCAGAAGTCTGGGAAGGTCGGGTTTACTAGAGATTGCCCCTATGATGTAGCTGTTCCAACGATGGTACAGGGTATGGACATGGCTATTATGTTTAGCCAACTTGGAAACTCGAAGCTTGAACTTTGATCATTTCACTCTGCTAGCGGGAAACCGTATACTTGAAATGCTTGCATTAACCATTGCTTGCTGATTCAATTGTACAACAGGAATGTTATTCATCTCTTTTTAGGTGCTTTTCCTTTTTCAGAGGTCCATTTTGTATTAGCGCCAAAGACGTAGCTATTCAATTGTAAAGGTTTATCAGTGGAGGTTTCTGTATGTTTCTAATTGGTACCACTGTTTAGTGGTTTTTGAATAGGAAGAGACTTGACAAATTCATGTTGATTGGCTGCTGGATAAGCTGCATATTCGAGACACCTGCTAGTTTTGCTCAGATTTAGGGGAATGGATCAGATTCCCCCCCTACAACAATAACATATCCAGTATAATCTCATATTTGCCTCTCTGTTGATAAACATAATATATACTAGTTTTGATGCACGTGCGCTGCACGTGAATATCAAATCATGTACTACACTATTTTTAGAAATAATGTGAATATTATTATTTTTTAAAATTAAGTAGAAAGTTATAAAATGAATGATTAAGTATAACTGTATAAGTTCCTATGAATAGTGGATGTAAACTTTCTTATGATTATTACTAAAAGTTAGTCACTCTTAAAATCTCTTAGTTATACCTCTAAAATATACTTTCTCCTCCCTCCCCCATAGTGCATTACTTAACATTTATGTTAGGAAGTGTTCAAATTTTACTGAACTTTGAGATTATCAATATCTATAAATTAGACTTGAAATTTTAAGAAGAGAATAACAAAAAAACATATAAAAATTGTAGTTTAAAAATGTAAGGAAGCCCCTCCATTTATGGTTAACAAAGGATAGTATGAGCATGTGCATAGTGTTTCTTATCATAAAATTCACAACCCTTCGGAAATGTCACAATTCATTGGTAAAGCCACAACTATTTGAAAAAGTTGTAACCATTCAATGTGAAATGATGTCTTCTTTTAATATAATATATTATAATATAATATAAATAAATAAAATATAATATAAAATATAGAAGATATGCTAAATTGGGTGTTTTAAGAAGAAGAAGAACAATGAAATTTTTAAAAAATTGTAGTTTTAAAATTTGAGGAATCCCCTCTTTTTATAGCCAACAAAAGGTAGTGTATAAAAAAAATGCTTATTGTGCCTTGTAAAAAAAAAGTCACAACCCTTTATAAAAGTCACAACCCTTCAAAAAGGACACAACTCATCGGAAAAGTCATAACTCTTTGTAAAAGTCACAACCCTTCGGAAAAGTCACAGTTTTTTGAAAAAGTCTCAACCTTGTAGAAAAATTACAACCCTTCAAAAAGGTCACAACTCATCGAAAAGTTATAACTCTTTCGAAATGTCACAACCCTTCAATGTGAAATGGTGTGTGCTTGTAATATAATATAACGTAATATAAATAAATAAATATAATACACTATAAAATATCGAAGATATACTAAATTTGGTGTTTTAAGTTGGGTGTGTTATAATAATTGCCAATGGTTTGGATCTGTTTCCACTACAATTTCTTGGTATTGTATTCGTTTAGCTACAATGAGCCTTTCAAGCCTCTAATTTATTCACAATCATATTTATTAACGATATCTTGGTATATTTAAAGAGTGAGGGTTAGAAAACAAATCATCTCATATTAGTTTTATAGACACTTCAGGATCACAAGCTTTATGTTAAGTTTTCTAAGAGTAAATTTTGGCTGAATTACGTGTCATTCCTAGGCAATGCCATTTTCAGTGAGGGTATCAAGGTAGATTCCCAATGATCGAGGTAGTAAAGAATTAGTTGAGACCCACGACGCTGACGGAGATTGAGAGTTTCTTGATTTGGTTGGGTAATATAGAAGATTTGTACTAGGTTTTCCCTCTGTTTTTGCTTCATTGACCAAACTAACCTAGAAGAAGATCAATTTTCAATGGTCGAATGCATATGAGAAAAGTTATGAAGAGTTGAAAACCAAATTGACTTTTGCCCAAGTATTGATCTTACAAGAAGGAGCTGATGGGTTCATAGTATATTGTGATACTTCAGAAATTGGTCTAGAAGTGTCTAGATGTAACATGAGAATGTAGAATCTTATTCTTCCAGAAAACTTAAGAACCATGATAAGAACAATCTGATCCACAACGTAAAATTAGCAGCAATGGTTTTTTTCGGGGGATCCTTCTGCAAGAATTGAACGAACCAAGTTAATCTATACTAGAGTGAGGAATAAAAAGCAACAATCAACTAGCTGTTTTGATTTCCCATGATTATGTTAGCTTAGAGAAAAAGGGGAAGGACACCATCGGAGGCAAGCCCTAAGTCAGAAAATCAAAAATTAATTTTTTTTCCAAATAGGATTTGAACCTACGATCTATCGATTAGCGTGCATAGACTTCTGCTTTCCTTAGGAGGATTTCTTGTCTTATGAAAAGAAATTTAATTCATTTTTTCGGGAATAATGGAAAAAGTCACTCATCCTTACACTACTAAAAAACTGCCAAAAAACGACGGACTGCATCGCATTTTTGGTCAAAATCAACGAAAAGCGACGTAGTCATATTCGTCACTTTTTGGCTAGACGCTTGTCCGTCGCTTTTTGATTATTTTTTTCAGGAATTTTTTTTAACAAAAGCGACGGACTGCGTCACTTCTTTTATATTTTAATTTATTTTTTATTTCCAATAAGTGACGCAGTCCGTCGCTTTTCTAGAAATTAATATTTTAAAAATCCCAGAAAAGTGACGGACTAAAGGACACTGTCCGTCGCTTTTTTGGAATTTAATTTTTTAAAATACCAAGAAAAGCGACGGACTAAAGGACCCTGTCTGTCGCTTTTCTGGGTTTATTTGAAAAAAATAATGCAAAAAAGCAACGGACAAAACCACCCTGTCCGTCGTTTTTTTCTGCAATTTTTTAACGCTAGTTTCTGCTGCCACCTGCAAATATAAATCAATCAATTCAATTCAATTCATATTCAACTAGCCCAACAAATAATATAATGTAAACACACAACATATACAACATCAAACTTAAATCAATCTTCAAAACTAAACAAATCACAATACAAAAACTTATAAAGTATTTCACAATGTGTTTCAAAATGTGTTTCAAAAGAGATCTAAACTAGGGAGTGACATCTACAAAATCATCCTCCTCATCACTATCGTCGTCGGTGTCCTCGGGAGCCGAAGTAGTAGGTCGACGAGCGAGGTTCAGCACTTGTTCTTTGATTTGCTGAACAATCGCACTCATGCTTTGTTGTTCAGCTACTCTTCTCTGCTCCGACTCTGTCAGTGCCGATGTAAGCTGTGCTATTTGAGCCGACATAGTAGCAATCTGAACACCGTCAAGTGCCTCGGCTTGCGTGACGATCCAATACCTTCTAAGCCTGACTGGAGTCTTCTTACATCGTTTCGAGAGCCTCGACCATAGACTCTACCCTTGTGTGTCCCTCCCTACCACTTTCTCTGTCCAAATTTGGGTGGACAGTTCATGTGTCATTTGGAACGAACTATCCAAATTCTTAGCGACGTACTGATGAAACTCATTCTGCATATTAAATATAAAAATTAACCTCAATATATATATACATATCATAAATATATTCACTATTAATATATATTATTCATATTAAATAACATACAAAAGTTCGTTCGACCCTTTCCTCGACCCACACATCCGGATCCGACTCATTTTTTTTCTTCTTCACACGAGTCTTCTTGAAAACCTTTGGTTCAATGGGAGTGCGCCCCAATTCTTTTTCCTATAAATAAAAACTGAAATTTATAACGATATATATGAATAAACTAATTATTTATTTAAAAGTTTGAATTAGAACTTACCATCTCTCTTGTAATTGTTCCAACTGTCTTTGCACCTTCGGTGTGCAACGATCCACCCTTAAGACTGCCTTTAGCCTTTTTGGCTTGTTCGGAAATTGCCTTAAACTTTTCTGTGTTCTAATATGCACGCAAATCATCAAAACATGAGGCAACATCCAACCCGAACGTTGATCAGTATCCCAAACTTTCTTTAGCCAGCTAGACAGTCTCACGGATGCCCTCCTCTCAAATGTGGTCGCAATGACCAAATTGTACCTCGACTCCCAAGTACACATAGTCTGGAAAAAAATTGAATAGCGTTAATTAGATCGATAGTAAAAAAAAGTAAAGTATACTAAAATTATTAAATTTAACTAAAAAATATATACCTTAAATTCATTAAACATCGCCTGGCGTATACTGTTTGGAATCTCGTTCCAAGAGTGATAAGCCTGTGTGTAAAGTCTTCTAACACAGTCTTTTAAAGCTCGGGCAGCATCCTTTGCAGGATGCCACCTGCAAAACACATAATAAATATGTTAGTTCATGAATAATATATTAAAGTATAAGAAATAAATAAAATAAAAGAACAAATAGATAACAAAACAAACTTACGATGATCCATCCGGCTCAATCATGACTCTACCAAGTCCGTCCTTCTGGCCAGGAGCTAGAGCAGGCATCACAGCATATGGTGTAGCACTAGGTGCAGCTGTAGATGAAGGTGATACACTAGGATGCACAAAACGTTGAGTCAATGGAGGCGTACCGGCCATAGCATCCGACTGCTTGCTACTAGAATCTCCAATCCTCATGACAGATAACTGAGGAGATGTACCTATGGGAGATGGAGTACCATCCGATATCCACCTGCCGATAAGGGTCGTGGTCGACGAATAGCCTATAAAGGTAGGTCCTCGTAGCGACGTGGAGGCAATGCCTATGAATAGAGGAAACACTGGCTGGTCGATGATAATTAGGACAATATTGTCGAGGATCTGTCGTACCAAACGGAACAACAAATAAATGAGTATCATGACTGATGCGCTCTGGCGCAGAAGAAATAGATCCTGGAATATCCTCAGGATCTATGGGTCTCCTAGCTGACTTCTTCTTTTTAGCCTTATTAGTCTGGCCAACTCCAAGATGTTTGCGATGTCTATCACCGTCACCACTTGATAATATCTGTATGCAAATTTACATGTATAGTATATAAAAATCATAAATTAAATAAAATTAGCAAAATAAATTAACTTACATATACTAGCTTTCATTCTACTACTATTCCTCCTCGCTTGTTTCAATTCCATCATTCTCCCATTCTTCCTCTTCAGTTGTTTCATTTTCATTATCGTCCCATTCTTCATCCTCAAATGATTCATTTTCCTCATTCTCCGATATTTCTTTCTCAACATTCAGTATCTCATAATCAAATACTTCTTCTAATATGTGTTGAGGATGTTGTAGTATGGTTTCCAATTCAATATCAACTTGTTGATGAACAATTGCAACATCATTTTGATATGCCACATCTAAGACATTGTCAATTTCAATTCTTCCCACATGCTTACTTTTTATATCAACCCACCAATCAGCTGTGTCTCTACGCAATGGATATGGAGCGTAATACACTTGTTTAGCATTTTGTGCAATAATAAAAGGATCATAACTTCTGTATTTCCTGTTGTGCTTAACTTCAATTATATTATGTTGATGGTCCACCTTTGTGCCTCTATGTGATGGGTCAAACTACTCACACCGAAACAATACAATCTTCTTCTTAGGCCAACCTGAATACCTCACTTCAATAATCTCTTGAATGACACCATAATATTCAATAGTTTGGCCAGTACCATCAACCTCACCTTGTATGTAGACGCCTCTATTATTTGTTTTCTTGTTCCTAGAAACTTCTTCAGTTTGAAACTTAAAACCATTAGCACAATACTTATTCATTGTCAGTACTTGAGATTCAGGTCCAAGTGCTACTTCTTTCACTAATTGCAAATGTTGGACACTTGAGTATTCATCGTAAACCTACGTGATTGTTATTTCAAGTAATATAATTTAGTATAACATGAATATATTATTAAATACTTAGAGATTGCACACTTACATAGTTTCTTAGCCATTTGGAAAATTCTGTATAAATGGCTTCATTACCCTATGTGTTTACGAACAAGCTGATCATTTTACATTCAAGTATTTCGTTAGTTAATGAACACTTATTAATATGTAATTTGATAACATATTTTTAACACTTACTTGAGATATGGTTGAATCTCTGGACAATTAAGCAAAATATGTGTCACAATTGATTGCATTTTCATATCAGTGAAGCCTCGCTTTCCACGCTTTTTAAATCCTCGACCATTTTGATTAAAAATTGATATCGGTGGAGATAAAGGATCAATATCGCCTTCATCATTGCGATTGGGCCTGTTTCTCCTACATGACACATCATCACCAAAGTAATAAGAATAAAAATCATGAGTTTCTCTCCCAATATGACCTTGAACAACAGATCCTTCGATCTTTCCCCTTTGCTTAATTGTTTGCTTGGAACTGCCAATTTTTCTGCATGTATATGCGTATATATATGTTAATAAAAGACTTCGTGAATATTTCAAATGGGTACCTCTCAAATGGATACATCCATCTTGTTTGAACCGGACCTTCGAGGCGGGCCTCTTGTACAAGGTGAATTGGAAGATGCTCCATCACATCAAAGAAACCACATGGAAATATCTTCTCCAACTTAGTAGTAATAACAAGAATATTTTCCTCCATCCTGTCTAAACTACTCTCCAACAACTTTCCAGAACACAAATCTTTAAAAAAAAGACTTATCTCTGTGATTGGTTTTCATATCCTTTCGGGTAGATGACTAAAAGCGATAGGAATTAAAGTTTCCATGAACACATGACAATCATGACTTTTCATACCTATCAATTTTCCTTCATTCATATCTGTCCGCTTTCCTAAATTCGAAGCATAGCCCTCCGACATCCTCAAATTTTTAACCCACTCACAAATTTCACGTTTCTCATCCAATGTGAATGAAAAGCTGGTTTTGGGTTTAACTGTTTTACCATTTTGTAATTCCTGCAGCCATAACTCTTTTCTCCTACAATATTCCTTTATGTCCATTCTAGCTTTTGGATTGTCTTTTGTCTTACCCTTAACATCCATCACTGTGTTAAACAAATTGTCAAAATAATTTTTTTAAATTATATTTATTATTACTTATATACCTAATTAATTAGTTCATAAATACTACATTTCAAAATCTACAAAGTTCAAGCTTAATTAATTCATAAATTTTAATTAAGTTTAAGATTTCAAATAATTAATTATATTTCTAATTAAGTTTAATTTATTATAAATTAAGTTGAAAGTTATAATTAAGTTCAAATATATTAAGGTCAATAAGATTTTAATAAGTACTTCAAAGTTCAATTATTAAGTTCTAATTAATTGAGGTCATCAAGAATTAGTTATTAAGTTCTAAGTTCAATGTTCAAGTTCTAAATTCAAGTTCATATCAAAGTTCTAAAATTAGTTATACATAAACTTCAAATCCAAAAATTAGCTAGTTATTATATTCAAGTTCAAGTTCAATAACTAAATTCAAGTTCATATCTAATTTCTAAACTTAGTTATATAAAATCTTGCAATCCAAAAATTAGTTATATTCAAATTCTAAGTTCAAGTTCAATTTCTAAATTCAAGTTCATATAATCTCTAAAATTAGTTATATATAAACTTTTAAGCCAAGAATAATTAGTTATATTCAAGTTCTAATTAAGTTCAACAACTTCAAGTCTAATTAAATTAAAGTTCATATCCAATTTCTAAAATTAGTTATACATAAAATTCTAACTCAAGAATTAATTAGTTATATTCAAATTTCAAGTTCAAGTTCTAAATCTAACTTCAATTCATCTTAACTTATAACAATCAATCAATCCTAACTAAAATAAAAACCCCTAAATCATTCACTAACTAACTAACAATCAATAAAAAACAAATTATTCAATACTAATTAACAAAATCAAAAACCCTAAATCATTCACTTACTAACTAACAATATCTCAAACTAACAATCAATAAAAAACTAATTCAATACACTAATTAACAAATTCAATACTCAAATTGAAAGAAATTAAAAATAATTTCATGAAACCCTAACCTTGAATTAAAGGAGAAGGAGACAATGGAGAGACAGTAGGGTCGGGGTTGGGTCTGGCAGCGTCGGCGTGGGGCGGCGGCGCAGTAGGTAGCGTCGGCGTCTAGAGAGAGGAAGAGAGAAGGAAGAGAAGAGAGATGGAAAAATGGAGAATTTCGCATCTATGCTATCAGATATTTTTAAAAAAGTGACGGACAATGTCTCAATGTCCATCGCTTTTAAAAAAATATTTGACCAACATTTTGACCAAAAAGCGACGGACTAAGAGACACTGTCCGTCGCTTTTGTTAATGATTTGACCAGTATTTTGACCAAAAAGCGACGGACTAAGAGATGTTGTCCGTCACTTCTTTAAAAAATAATTAATCAATTAAAATTAATAAAAAACGACGGACGACGTGGTTATTTTTTAATTTAGAAATAATTATTTTTAATAAAAAGCGACAGATAGCGTCTCTAACTATTTTTAATAATTAATTATTAAATATATATCTATTTGGCATAAAATCCGTGAAATAAAGCGACGGACTAAGAGATGCTGTCCGTCGCTTTTTGTAAAATAATTTTAAAAAAAATTATTTTAAAAAAATTATTTTTATTCAAAAGCGACAGACAGTGTGACAATTGGCGTCGCTTTTCGGAGTGACGCCGTCCGTCGATTCTTAACAGATTTTTAGTAGTGTTAAACGCCTAAGGAGGATCCTATTCTTGTGCAATTGTTGTGTACTCCTATCTATTGTTGTTTCTATCAAGATAAGAAATCATATAATTCTTTCTATCCTTGTACTTTCTCGCTCTTATGGAGTTGTATTCCCTAGGTTATGTGGTTATATTTCCTGGTCTGACAGTATCAAGGAGAAAATATTTGACCTTTTTCGCCATTGCTCCTTCTTATGGGAGCTCACTAACATAAATCTTTTCACCGTTTCTCTTTAATAAGTTGTCCTCATTGGTTTTGCTGACAAATGATTAGGAGAAGGATAGTGCATAATCCATCAATCTAATCATACTATAACTGCCAAGTAAGAAGGCAAGCTTTATTCAATAGAATGTCATCCTAAAAGAGTACCACGGAATATATGAATCTATTTTCTCATCTTCTGAAGACCGAGCCGTGTTGGGTTATGAAGGTGATCTTGGCGTCATGCGGAAGCTTACAATTGCAAATCATTGAGATGTATATTAGATGACAAACAAAACTATTCTAAAAGACATAATATTATTAGAGGTTGGTCAAACGACCTACATATTAAAAACTAATAAAAAGAAAATATTAAAATTGTTTAGGGAAAATCTCCCCATAAACAAAACTCTTTATTGACTACATTGTGGATGTTCTTGTGTTATGCTATGTGAATAGGGATCTTCAATTTATAGATCTCCAAACTTTTCCTCTAAGGAAAGAATAAACCTAATATGAAAGAAAATTATATTTTCCTTTCAGTAAAAGTTAAATCATTTATGGTAACACTTTGACTTTTCTTTAAAGAAAAAAATAAACTTCAAATAAGGAAAGAAAATCAGGGTAAAACCCTAACAAGCCGTTCTTGCAAAAGTCATCAATCCTTACAGATGTTATCCATATATTATGACTCTTTCAGTCTTAGGTCCATCCATAATGAAAGTCCAAACAATAAGACATCACATTCTTTTGGTAGAGCACTTCTTTTTTAGGATCCTTATCTCATATTTAGTCTGTGCCAGTAGTGATATCTTGATTCGACTACCTCTCCCACTGTAACACTTTGGAAATTGGATAGTTGAAAGGAAAGGAAAAGTCCAGATTTTTAGCCCTGAGGTAGTGACTACGAGTCGTTTCTACGGATTGTAGAAAGTCTTACGGGCTGTAGAAGGGAAGTTGTACAGTTGAGTTAAGTTTTTATTTTTAGAAAATTCTACTTTATAAAGTTTGGTCTACGAGTAGCCAGGACGAGCCGTAGTAATTTGGATGTGCCATAGATGGCACCCGTAAAAGTGATTCTTACTTAGTGGAATTTTGGACTTGAAGTTAGGTTCTACAAAAGGGTTCTACGGACCATAGAATGAATGACGGGTCATAGTGGTCTCATGGGAAATGAATGAATTTTGGGTTTCTGAAGTTAGTTAGTACGGGCCGTAGGAAGTCCTGTGGTTTATAGGTCCAAATCGTAGAAGCCATCTGACATTTATTATTAAGGCTATTTGAGTCTTTTCCTATGCATTTAATACCTTTTACTATGTCGTTTTGACCCTAATTCTAAGACCTAAAACCACCTTCCAACTCCTAAGTCTATCCAAACCCTTTTATTCTCTCAAATCCCCAATTCCTATCCAAGTTTATCCTCTCCAATTCTCTCTCAAGATCAAGGAACAAACCTAGGATTCAAGATTCAAGTCTCCTTTTTTATCCATTGCTTTTGGGCTTTGATCATCAAGGTATGATGGGATTCACCAATGGATTCTATTCATCCATTGGGTCCCTCAAAATCTCTAAGTTTCCAATTAAATTTCACCTAAATTGCTTAGGGTTTCATGTGATCTTCATGGGTCTTAATTGATGTTGATTTAATTATTCAATTTCAATCTTCCTATGTATGTTTTGATTAAACTACATGATTTCAAATTGACTTCTATAAGATCCATGCATTATTCATGATTTTTAGTTTGAATTTATGAAGAAAGCCATAGAGTTATGAATATGAATTATGAAAATTATGAATCTTTTGATGAGAAAGATGTTTATGATCTAAGATTATTTTTAAAGTGATTATCAATGAAATTTTGAAAAGATTTTCTCACATATTAAGAGATCATGATCGGTGAAAGGTTTTTTCACACTTGTTTGAATCTTGGTTTAAGGAGTTACTCTATGATGACTTAAGCTTGGATTAGTGACTTAATGGTGGATTTACATGTATGATGATATGTTTATGAATATCACTATTCCATTGGGGTTTTTACTTAGCATCGAAAGAACACTGAGATGGAGGCCTTCTTTGTCTCTAGTAGCAATCTCATTGTCCCTAACTATGTGCCCCATAGGATTGTCTTAGAAAGACATACCTAGTGGATCCACCTAATTTAGAAGTTCATGGTCCTTACTTTGGTAAGTAGTACATCTCTTTTCAGTGTGGAAGCAAGACACCAGATTCCATGTTATTGCTCACACGGTCTATGTTGGTTAACGATAAATAACCCATAAAATGAACTAAGTTATTTTCAAAGGCTTCATGAAGCTTTCATTAAGATTTTAAGATGCATTGACCATGCTCATGATTTATGATTCTTCTTTGAAGGTTTTACTATATTTTAGCTTCATCATGCATATCATGTTTTCCTTTATGTCCCTTTATGATCATATTTCACATTTTTATGCATATCCTTCATACTTAGTACATCCTATGTACTAAATCATACTTGTACTTACACTATTAATAATGTAGGGTTAGACACTTCTTCTCCTCCCGCTCGTGGCTAGATACAAATTGCTATCTATTGTTTTGGATTGGCGAGTCCTCATATTTCAAGGGCAAGACCATGAAGACTTTACTTGTTAATGCCATTTAGCTTTGAGAATTTGTATGTGCTGTATGTTTTAAGTCTCAACCACTCTATTAATGTTTAATAAAGCTTGTCAAGACTGAGTATATTCCACACTTTTGATTCAAACTTCTCTTTATGATGTGAGACTTTCTACATAAATTCTACTTTGTCTATCATTGTGTTGTATGCATGTCAAGTGGCTTTTGTAGGTCCTTTCGGGTCTTATACGTTAAGTCACATCTAGGGTGTACTTTGGGTCATGACAAACTTGTTATTTAGAGCACAAGGTTTAAGAAAAGGTCATAAAATGTTTGACAAACCGCGTTTAGTAGAGTCTTATTCATGAGTGTGAAGCACGCCATATTTATGAACAAGAGGCTACAAAGTGTTTAGTAAACTTCACTTCTTTCATTACTCTTAAGTCGTGCCATAGATTTTATCTCTATAAGGATCCTTCTCCTAAATCTTGTCCAATGCTTTTTTAGATATGACCCCTCGAAGAGCTCACATGAGAAGGAATGTGGACGACAATGTGGAGCCTGAGGTTCCTCAACTTCTGATTGACCCTTTGGCCGAGCATGTGATTCATGTCAAACTCTAAGCTAATTTTGAAGTGTTGGCTCAAGATATGACGGCCCAAGTTAATGGAGAATTCGTTGCTCCCGTGAACCCAAATATGGGTACGGTGGCGACAAGGATAAGAGACTTACTAGGATGAATCCTCCGAAATTCATGGGTCGAAGGTGGATGAGGATCCTCAAGAGTTCATCAATGAGATTTACAATATAGTGGGAATTATAGGGGTGTCTATGGTAGAGAAGGAGTAATCGGCTGCTTATCAACTCAAGGGTGTTTCTCAAGTTGTGTTTGAACAATAGAAAAGTGAAAGGGCTATTGATGCGCTCCTCTTGATTCAGAGAAAATCAAGGGAGCTTTATGTGATTGCTTCTTTCCTCTTGCGATAAGGGAGGCAAAAGACTTGAATTCATTAATCTCCGACAAGGTGATATGAGTGTGAAAGAGTATACTTTGAAATTCACTCAATTGGCTAAGTATGCTCCGACTATGGTTGCTGACACTAGGGTAAGGATGTGTAAGTTTATGTCAGATGTTTGGTTGTCAAAAAATGCCGAACCACTATGCTAATCAAGGAGATGTATAACTCCCATTTGATGGTACATTCCCAACAAATCAAAGCAGAAAAGATCATGGAAAGGGTAAAAGAATCTAAGAAGGCAAGGACTAGTAATATTGACTTTTCTCATTCTAGGTCTGGTGGACGAGGTCGTTCTAAATTCATACAAAGGATTTAAGGTCAAGGTTATTCTAATGCTCTGACCTTTAATTTCAACAAGGACAGGGTGTCTAACCCTAAGTCTCAAGGAGGAAATAGTGGTGGATCTTCAATGCCCAATTGCACAAGGTACGACAAGAAACATGATGCCAAGTGTTTGGCCGGTATGGATGGTTGCTTTAATTTTAGAAAGAGCGGTCATAATATAAGATATTGTCCATTGCTTGCTACTATGGGAAGGGATGGCAGGAAATCTCAGCCTAATGGTTCTAGTTTAGGTATATCGAAGCAAAACATATTATATGCTCTTCAAACTCGACAGGATCATAAGGGTTCTCCAGATGTTGTGACCGATAATTTGAAAGTCTTTCACCTTTATTTTTATGCTTTAATTTATCCAGGTGCATTATTATCCTCTGTTACTCCTTATTTGGCCATGAGGTTTGGTATAGGTCCCGAAATCCTTTCTAATCCCAATCATGTCTCTACTCCCGTTGGTGATACTATTGTTGCTAAAAGAGTTTATAAAAGTTGCCCTGTTTCTGTTTCTCATAGAGTCACTCATGTTGATCTTGTAGAGATTGATATGTTAGATTTTGATATTATTCTTGGGATAAATTGGATTCATGCATGTTATGCTTCCATAGATATTAGGACCCGATTGGTCAGATTTAAGGTTCCAACGAACTTATCATATCATGGGAAGGGGGAAATTATGTTCTTAATGGTCAATTTATATCTTTCCTAAAGGTTAGGAAGATAATATCTAAGGGTTGCATTTATCATATTGTCTCAGTTAGGAATATAGATTTTGAGAACCCTACCCTTAGTTAGTTCTAATTGTAAATGAGTTTCTGGAAGTGTTTCCTGATGATCTTCTCGGTATTCCTCCCAAAAGGGAAATAGACTTTGGTATTGACCTTCTCCAAGATACACAACCTATCTCTATTCCTACTTACCGTATGACCCTAATAGAGTTAAATGATCAGTTGAAAGACTTATTGGATATGGAATTCATTAGACCAAGTATCTCACCACGGGGTGCTCCAGGGTTGTTTATTCGAAAGAAGGATGGTTCACTCCGAATGTGCATTGAGTACCGACAATTGAATAAGGTTACAATAAAAAATAAATATCCTATTTCAAGGATAGATGACTTATTTGACCAACTCCAATGAGTGAGTTACTTCTCTAAGATTGACTTTCGATCAGGTTATCACCAATTGAGGGTGAAGGAGAGTGACATTCTGAAGATGGCTTTTTGAACCCGGTATGGTCATTATGCATTTTTGGTAATGTTTCTTGGTTTGACTAATGCCCCGATGATGTTTATGGATGTGATGAATAGGGTCTTTAAGCAATATTTTTACATGTCTGTAATTGTGTTTATTGATGATATTTTGATTTACTCACGGAGTGAGGATGATCATGTTGAACATTTGATGATTGTGTTGCTAATTCCCAAGGATCATGAATTGTATGCTAAGTTTAGCAAATGTGAGTTTTGGTTGAGGTTTGTTCCTTTTCTTGGCCATATTTTCTCTAATGAGGGTATTCAAGTTGATCCTAAGAAAGTTGATGTGGTTAAAAATTTGCCTAGACCTTTGTTTGCTTTAGATATATAAAGTTTCTTGGGTTTAGCCTATTATTATAGGAGGTTTGTGGAAGGATTTTCATCTATTGCTTCACCTTTTAGGCCATTGACTCAAAAAGGTGAAATTCCTATGGTTGGAAGCTTGTGAGAAGAGTTTCCAAGAATTGAAGGATAGACTCACTTCAACCCTTATTTCAACATTACCAGAAGGATCAAATGGTTTTGTAGTATATTGTGATGCTTCAAGGATTGGTCTTAGTTGTGTTTTGATGCAACATGGAAAAGTTATTGGTTACACTTCTAGGCAATTGAAGGTTCATGAAAAGAATTATCCAACTCATGATTTGGAGTTAGCAGTGGTAGTGTTTGCTCTAAAGATTTGGAGACATTACCTATATGGTATTCATGTAGATGCGGTTACCGATCACAAGAGCTCGAAGTATATGTTCACTCAAAAGGATTTTATTCTTCACCAACGTAGATGGTTTGAGTTGGTGAAGAATTACGACACGAGTGTCCTATTTATGATCCCATTAAAGCGAATGTGGTGGCTGATGCTCTTAGTCGACTATCAATGGGAAGTGTTTCTCATGTTGAGGATGGTAAGTGTAACACCTCAAAATTGGAAAAAAGGTAAGGACTTCATGTTTTGGCTATTGGTTGTATCCTTTGAGACTAGTCTACGGTTAGTAGATGGCACTAGTAGGAATGAGGTTAAGTTTAAGAAGAATTTGTGTTTCTGAAGATTGACCTATGAGTGAATAGGACGGGTCGTCGTTTGGACTATGGGTCCTAGATGGGTTCCGTAGAGGGTCCCAGACTTGGTAAAATTTTGGGCTTGAACTTGGGTTTTATTAGTTGGCTCTGCAAGTCATAAAAAGGTTTGACGGGCTATTGGAAGGTCTCATGGGAAGTGAAAGAATTTTGGGTTTCTAAAGTTTATTCTATGGTTGACCAGTATGGGGTGTAGGAAGTCCTACGGACCGTAGGTCCAAATCATAGAAGCCATCAAACAATTTTTGTTGAAGGACATTTGGGTCTAATCTTATGCAATTTATACCTAAACTATTTTGTTTTGACCCTAATTCTAAGACCTATAACTAACTTTCAACTCCTAAATCTACCCAAACCCTCTCATTCTGTCAAATCCCCAATTCCCATCCACATTCATCATGTCCAAATTCTCTCCAGCCTCAAGGAAGAAATCTAGGGTTCAAGCTTGAAGTCCCTTCCCCCAACCCCCCCATTGATTTGTGGATTTGATCATCTAGTTATGTGGTAATTAACCAATGGATTCAATTTATCCATTGCGTCCCAATAGATTTCAATTCTCCAATTCAGTTTCATCAAAATTGGTTAGGTTTTATCCAATTCTCCATGGGTCCTAATTATTATGATTCAATTGATTGATTTTAAACTTATTATAAATGAATTGATCCAATTTTATGTTTTTCCAATTGACTTCATATAAACCCATTCAGTATTCATGATTTTGAATATGGATTTGTGAATGTCACGCCCAAAATCCCATTAAGGCGAACCGACACCCGTTGCCGAGAAGGCTCGGGAGAACCAACTTGTAATCATGCTCTATCAATGAACATTTAAAGGTGCTGCCATAATGGATAACATGTTTTCATGAAAGTAGACAGTATTAACAAGCCAAAAGAAAGTGCACATGACTTGGCCGTTAGGACCATGATGTCTAAAACACGAGGCACAACCACACTTCACTATACATAGTCTACAAAGCCTCTAAATGACAAAACATTATGGGGTTAAGGTCGGGACAGGCTCCGCCTTACACTCAGCTACTATACAATACCAAAATACATGCTATAGACTCGGAAATCTCCGAATCAACCTAGAGCTCACCAATAGCCGCTGGATGTCCTGTTCTCCTACTAGAGAGATCTACTAGCTCCTGTACCTATAGCATGAATTGAAGGTCCCCCGAGAGAGACGTTAGTACGGGAGAATGTACTGAGTATGTAAGGCATAAAGTACTGTCTGTGAAATAAGAACTCAAATGAAATTATATACCGATGTAAGGATACAAGACCACCTTTTCTCATATTATGGAATCATGTACTTTACATTCTTTTCTTTACTTTATCATTCTTTACTTTACACTCTGTGCACAACATATCATACAAATGACCAGTTGATCAGTGGTAGACATATAAATCGGGATCGACCCATACTAGGCTTTCCTTTAACCCCTGGGATACCACCCGTAATATTGGGATCGACCCATGCTAGGTGATTCTTCCACCCCTGGGATACCACCTATCAATAAGCAGATTCATTTAATATCCTTCCATTAAAATTTGAGATGATTCTTTTGGTGTTCATAGCATTTTGAGTTGTGGGACTATGTAGTCAACAAGTGACGTGTAATAATCATATAATGCAGGAACAACAACGTAGAGAGTAGTTACACAATTAATGAAATACATAGGAGCTGAAATAATATATGGACCTTATTTAGTTAAAAGGAGAACTGATACAAGGTATTCAATGTATATGTACAAATTTGACAATGAACATGTATTAGATCGTGCAGACATGTTAAAGAGTGAGAACAAGGTCTTAAGTCGTGTTGGAGCTAGTAGGCTGCCTCTATGTGTCCAAAACGAGTCTAGATTTCATGTCAATTAGTAGGAAATCAAAAAGCTTTACATGCCTTGTTGTACCACCTTGTAGTTACCTTGAAATATCTTCCTTTCTTTTCAAATACTTATCTACAATAGAGTAGGTGATAAACTAGTATTAGTAGTTACTAAACATGCTTAGGCAGTCCAATCTCACTCAACAATAATGCTCGAGCAACAAACCCGTAATTACCAAACTAAGGGTGTTCTTTCAATCCCCGTCTTCTTTTATTGCATTTGTACACTACACATCTATATTTTAATATCAACAATTTACACCTTTTCCAGACATCAACCAAGCTGTCCCCAATATGTTTACACATCAACCTGTCCCAAAATAGTCCTAACTATCCAACCTACAATAGAGGACGTGAAACCATAGTTTCCCATCATCATCCCACAAGTTTTTATCAACAGTATACTTAGAATATCATACTTAGACTCGTGTTTAAGGAAGACAAAGATAGGGCAGTCACTTTACCTTAATTATTATAACTCGTTTTCTTTTAACTTTAACTCTTCAATAACTTGAGCTTCCCTTGCAAGGGATTGGGTTTATGCAAGAACCCTAGGAAACTTGTGGCTGCTGCTGTGCTTTGAAGAGAGGAGAAGCTTAGAGAGAAATCTGATTTCTTTTTATCTATTCTTAAAAGTGAGGAAATGGCCAGCAACCGTCTTATTTTTGCCTACCTCTGAAGTTTTAATATCAGCCACTAATTTGTCAAAGTGGTCTAAGTAGGTGATGCATCTGCTTGGAATTATTTATACACAAAATGGGCCCTTTATGTACTCATCTTGGGCTGCAATCTTTCCCCTTTCTAATATTAAGCCATGGGCCAGAATTATACCCTTAATTTGGGCCTTAATCTTTATTGGGGTCAAGTAGTTGGACCTCGACAGATTGGTGTGAGACCTCATCTCCATTCCCTTTTCCTTTTTATTTAATTTGGGCCTCAAGTGAGCCCACTAATTTGGGCCCCAACTACCTTTGAAGTCTAAGACACAAGCTCAAAGCATATCCTCAAGTGTTTGGATTGTGCGTTCTGCTTGACCATCCGTTTGAGGGTGGAAGGCTGTACTTAAATTCACTTGTGTTCCCAAACTCTTTTGGAATGATTTCCAAAACTTTACAGTGAATTTAGCTCCTCAATTAGATATAATAGAGATTGGAACCCCGTGTAGCCGAACTATCTCTTTAATATATAACCTTGCATACTCTTCAGCTGTATAATCAGTCTTAATTGGGAACAAATGTGCTGACTTGGTGTGTCTATCAACTATTACCCATATGGAGTCAAACTTACAAAACGAGCGAGGCAAACCAGTGACAAAATCCATGTTGATCATGTCCCACTTCCAAGTTGGAAGTTCTATACACTGCATATAACCTCCCGGCTTTTGGTGCTCTACTCTGACTCGTTAGCAGTTTGGACATTGAGCCACAAATTCTGCAATGTCCTTCTTCATGTCCCTCCACCAATACACTCCTTTCAAGTCATGGTACATTTTAGTTGATCCCGGATGGATGGAATATCTTGAATGATGTGCTTTTGTCATTATCCTCTTTCTTAGCCCATTAACATTAGGTACACACAATCTGTTTTGACAACAAAGTACTCCATCTTGTGTAAGCTCAAATCCCTTTGTCGTACCTTGATTTACCTTCTCCTTGAGTCATTGTAGAGTAAGATCTTTGAACTGCTTCTCTTTCAACTCAACTACTAATGAAGATTCTGCCGCATTATGCACTACAATTCCTTCTTTTGGGGTTTCAAGAAGACGAACTCCCAAACTAGCTAGTTGACGTAGATCCTTTGCCATCCCTTCTTTTTCCACGGTCTGCTCATTAATACTTGATATTGTCTTGCGACTAAGAGCATCGGCTACTACGTTTGCTTTCCCTGGATGGTATAGTATATCAACGTCATAATCTTTTATTAACTCTAACCATCTTCACTGCCTCAAATTCAGATCCTTCTGCTTGAAGATGTATTGCAAACTTTTATGGTCTGTATATATGTCAACGTGAACTCCATATAAATAGTGACTCCATATCTTTAAAGCAAATACAACCGCTACTAGTTCAAGATCTTGTGTTGGGTAGTTTCTCTCATGTGGCCGCAATTGTCTTGAGGCATAAGCTATTACTTTACCATGTTGCGTGAGTACACATCCTAAACCAACCCCTGAAGCATCACAATATACTATATACCCCTCTGTGTCTTCCGGAAGTACTAATACAGATGCAGAAGTTAGCCTACTTTTCAACTCTTGTAAGCTTCTTTCACATGCATCATTCCACTGAAACTTAGCTGCCTTGTGTGTTAGCTTAGTTAAAGGTGCAGAAATAGAAGAAAATCCTTCAACGAACCTTCTATAATAACCTACCAACCCTAGGAAGCTACGAACCTCTGTGGGTGTTGTTGGTCTTGGCCAATCTTTCACAGTTTCTATCTTTTGTGAATCAACCCTTATTCCTTCATCAGATACAATATGACCCAAGAACGCCACTGATTTTAACCAAAATTCACATTTGGAGAACTTGGCATACAACCGCCGATCACGAAGAACTTGTAATACCTGTCGTAAGTGATTTGCATGGTCCTCTTCTGATCCTGAATACACCAAGATATCATCTATAAATACTATCACAAATACATCCAAGAATGGCTTGAACACCCTATTCATCAAATCCATAAAAATTGCCGGTGCATTTGTTAGCCCAAATGACATAACGAGAAATTCAAAATGACCATACCGTGTTCGAAAAGCTATCTTGGGTATATCCTTCTCCTTCACCCTCACTTGGTGATAACCTGTTCTCAAGTCAATTTTTGAAAAACACTTGGCACCTTGTAACTGATCAAACAAATCATCAATTCTGGGGATGGGGTATTTATTTTTAATTGTCACTCTATTCAATTGTCGATAGCTTGGTACACATTCTCAACGTTCCATCCTTCTTACGTACAAATAACACTGGTGCACCCCATGTGGACACACTAGGCCTTATAAACCCCTTTTCTTACAAGTCCTTTAATTGTTCCTTTAATTCACGTAATTCTGTCGGGGCCATTCTATACGGAGGAATAGAGATAGGTTGAGTGCCTGGAATTAAATTGATACCAAACTCCACTTCTTGTTTTGGGGGTAAACCTGGAAGCTCTTCAGGAAACACATCAATAAATTCATTTACTACCGGAACAGATTGAAGAGTCGGTAGTTCTGCCTCCACATCTCTCACTCTAACTAGATGATATATATACCCTTTTGACATCATCTTCCTCGCCTTCAAATAAGAAATAAAGTTACCCCTTGGCGCTGCAACATTGCCTTCCCATTCAAGGACTGCCTCGTTTGGAAAGTGAAAGTGTACTCTCTTAGTTCGGCAATCCACCGTGGCATAACAAGAAGCCAACCAATCCATACCCATTGTAACATCAAATTCAACCATTTCTAGTTCAATTAGGTCAGCCAATGTATCACGATCACAAATAGTTACTATGCAGTTATGATAGACCCTTCTTGCTATAATAGACTCACCGGTTGGTGTAGACACTTCAAATGGTTTATTCAATAATTTTGGTGTTCTTTTAAGCTTCCCAGAAACTAGTGGAGTGATATACGATAGTGTGGAACCAGGATCAATTAACGCATATACATTATGTGAAAAGATGAACAATATACCTGTTACTACGTCAGGTGAAGCCTCCAAGTTTTGTCGACTCCCTAGAGCATATGTGCGATTTTGGACTCCGCTTAAACTAGCTGCTCCTCTAACACCTCTACCATGACCTGTAGGAACCTGTTGACCTCTACCTAAAGGAGGAACCGATGATGATGATGCAACAACTGATCCAGTAGGTTGTGCTATATCACCCATGTGCCTTTTAGGGCAATCTCTCATTAGGTGCCCTGGCATACCACACCAATAACAAGCTTCTGTTCCAATACGACATAAACCTAAATGACTTCTCCCACATTGTTTACAAGGCTGTCTAGGAGGCATTGATTGACTTGTACTGCCCTGCTCTGGATATCCATCTAACCCGGTGAATGATGGAGGGTCCAAATTAAGGAAATCACGTATCCGCATGCTAGCTGCCCTATCTGCACCACCAATACCCGTAACTGGTCCTTCTTGCCTTTGACCTTGGCCAGCAACTATACGAGTCAATAATTCAACCGCATTCCTCAAATCTTGCTCGGTAGCATTAATAGTGGGTTCTTGAGGTGCAACTTCCCTCCTTAGATCTTCTGTAGATGGAGGGGTCAGAGAAGTCTGTGATAGAGACTCATCTTGAGCCTCACTTTGAACAGCTTGATTAGGTGGTGGTTGGCTGGTCCCTTCTTGGGTAGCCACATCTACTCGCTTACCTGTACTTACTCCTCGTAATCGGCATCTTTTGCTATAATAAAGCAATTCAGAATTTAATTACGATTCTCCTACAACATTGGTTCTATCGCACGATCTAAGAAATGAAACAATTTCTACATGTCTCATAGCTTCCTGTTTATAAATGTGGTGCACAACACATCCATAAGCAAGATTCTATAGAGACACGACTTTGTAGACTCCCTAGGATGACCTGCTCTGATACCACTTTTGTCACGCCCAAAATCCCATTAAGGTGAACCGGCACCCGTTGCCAAGAAGGCTCGGTAGAACCAACCTGTAATCATGCTCTATCTATGAACATTTAAAGGTGCTGCCATAGTGGATAACATGTTTTCATGAAAGTAGACAGTATTAACAAGCCAAAAGAAAGTGAACATGACTTGGCCGTTAGGACAATGATGTCTAAGACACGAGGAACAACCACACTTCACTATACATAGTCTAAAAAGCCTCTAAATGATAAAACAATATGGGGTTAAGGTCGGGACAGGGCCCGCCTTACACTTAGCTACTATACAATACCAAAATACATGCTATAAACTCGGAAAGCCCCGAATCAACTTGGAGCTCACCAATAGCCGTTGGATGTCCTGTTCTCCTACTGGAGAGATCTACTAGCTCCTGTACCTGCAACATGAATTGCAGGTCCCCTGAGAGAGACGTCAGTACGGGAGAATGTACTGAGTATGTAAGGCATAAAGTACTGTATGTGAAATAAGAACTCAAATGAAATCATATACCGATGTAAGGATACAAGACCACCTTTTCTCATATTATGGAATCATGTACTTTACATTCTTTTCATTACTTTATCATTCTTTACTTTACATTCTTTGCATAACATATAATACAAATGACCAGCTGATCAGTGGTAGACAATAAATCGGGATCGACCATGCTAGGATTTCCTTTAACCCCTGGGATACCACCCGTAATATTGGGATCGACCCATGCTAGGTGATTCTTCCACTCCTGGGATACCACCTATCAATAAGCAGATTCATTTAATATCTTTCCATTAAAATTTGAGATGATTCTTTTGGTGGTCATAGCATTTTGAGTTGTGGGACTATGTAGTCAACAAGTGACGTGTAATAATCATATAATGCAGGAACAACAACGTAGAGAGTAGTTACACAATTAATGAAATGCATAGGAGCTAAAATAATATATGGACCTTATTTAGTTAAAAGGAGAACTCATACAGGGTATTCAATGTATATGTACAGATTTGACAATGAACATGTATTGGAACGTGCAGACATGTTAAAGAGTGAGAACAAGGTCATAAGTC
>JAJOOD010005492.1:0-31248 GCA_029582525.1 Solanum tacnaense
CATAATACAAGAATGTCATTAAATTTCATATCTTGTACTTTCAAATTTAAATTAGATAGTAAGTCTAATTTTGTCTTTATCACAAGTAAAGAACCCCCTACATTTTAAATATGTTCTCAAAAATATTTTTCAAGTATTTGAAATTATTTTCCACATATTGTTTTTCCATGCTTACACATTGGCAAAACGAAGCCTTCTTTTGGATATTTAATCCATATAAACACCCATTGCAGGCACAAAAATCACTAATTTTATGTCACTAGTGTTTTTTTTCCCGTTTTGTCACAATTAGACAGACCACTTAGTATTTAGAATACTAACAATAAAGATTCAATCTTTATACAACTTGTTTCTAGTTTAACGATGAAGTTTTTATATTCTTCTAATCGTTAACCGAATGAACTTTGAATTCTGATGAAGTTTTAATATTCTTCGAATCAGTTTCACATTCAGACAGAGTAGTGAACCAAAAAGGTTTTAATCTCCAGAAACCTCAAATACAACACTGTTTTGAGCTAACGATGAAGATTTTATCTTTTTCAATCATTTAGCCTTAATATTCCTAACGAAGATTTTGTACTCTTCAAGTCAGAATATTCATTCAAAAAGAGTATTTAACAAATTGGTGAAGTTTCTATATTCTTCAAACCAATGCACAATCTGATTTGTTCGTGAAGTTCTTATATTCTTCAAATCAAAGGAGTAAAAAAAAATCTCCAAAAGTCAAACACAATCAAATTTCACATGGAGCAGAAAACTACAAAAGTTTTTTTTCCTCCTCTAAACAGAATACATATTAATAATAATAAAGATATATTCTGAGATCATCACATAATGATCATCTATCCTAACATTTATGAAATAAATTTAATAACTGATAAAGGATAGAAAAAGAAAATAATAATCAAGGAAAATAAAGATAGAACCTGATTTTTACTCTCATTGAATCATATTCTATCTGTCAGCAATAATTCCATGCAAGTCACTTTTCTTGCTAATTTTTTTTTCTTTTCTCAGTTTCCATCATATTCCTATTTTCCTCAAGAAGACATTTAATTTCAACAAGAAACTAAACTCATGTTCAAATATTGTTAGAAGACAACATTTATTCATTTACTTCTTCTCATAGTTATATAAAACCAAGAATATAGGGAAAAAATTAAATTGTTCATCATAGCCTTTATGCACAAAATAACTTTTCTCATTTAAAAGAAAACTGAAGGGGTGCAATGCTTGAATGCACTTGGGAAGAAAATAAAAATAATCTTACCCATCCAAGGAAAATTACTACAAAAAATATACTCGAACATATTAAAGTAGAACTAATTCATCCCAAATCTCTTTTATCATATGATAAAATAATTCTCTTTTTCTTCTTTTTCTTTTCCCAATAAAAAGAACACGGAAAATAGAAGTAATTTTCTTACCACAGAAAATACCAACATTAAATTTCTTAAGCTTGTTACCTCCTGTATTTAGATTAGCAAACCAGAAATAATAAAAGATGAAAAGAAAAACACAAAGAACTATCCGAGTCCACAGAACCCACTATGTGTCCTTAAGAAATTTAATCCCCTCAAGTACCCAAGGTTGCAGATTAATTCCTCCCAAGATAAAACGGATTAACCATTAAAGAAGTAGTGGTACCTCAAACTTCAATAATTTCAACAAACTCAAAATGACAGCAACGAATCACACACACTGACACGATCGATCGATTTTGTTTTGTAAGAAATGTATGCAAAAGAAGGGAAGAATTCGATGCAGAAAAATGAGAGAAAACCTCTCTATTTATAGCCAACAAAGGGTAGAGGTCACAACCCTTTGGAAAGAAGACAACCTTTCAGAAAGGTCACAACACTTTGAAAAAGGCATAACCTTTCAAACGGTCACAACCCTTTAGAAAGGACACAACCTTTCATAAAGGTCATAACCTTTCGGCATAGTCACAACTCTTCAGGAGAGTCACAATCCTTCATTTTATGTTCACACCTTTAAAACCCAACAAAAAGCTATATGTGTTATGACTTTAATCAACGTACGAAAATCGATTGCGTGCCGGATCATGTTTCTCCGGCGACCGTGGATTGCCGGAAAATCTACTACTCCCCACCACAACATCATGCCTTGATTTACACATCATCATGCCATAGTTAAACCATAGCCACCCTTTTGATTTCCTGATCCTTATAATTTGCACATCATGACCAATTTTTTTACTTGTACTACTAGTTTCTATGTAGTGATTTAACTCCTTTAAGATTCTTTCAATCTCATACTTATCAAGAAGGGAAATATTATTATTATTATTATTATTATTATATTTATCATGAATTGGACCAACAATATTTGGTGATGGTTTTCTTATGTGGGAAGACAAGGAAGATTGCATTTCTTGGTAGAAAAAAAAATGGATTTTAGAATTGGAATATGTGGGACTTAAAAGCTAGTTCTACTCTTTATTATATATGAAGAAATATGGTTGCTTTTAGCATAGTGGGGTTAGTAAACAAAAAAATTAGGGGGGTTTTTAGTAACTTAATCAATTGGTTAGCTATCTCTTTTATTTTGTTGGTCAAAATTTGATTTTTCCTGTGAAATATATTTTAAAATTAAAATAGGGGAATGATTCAAGAACAAGTTATATATATAGCCATAGCTCATATAGTGTAGAGAATTTTTAAATTACAAATTTAGTATACGTGCTTTGTATCTGTCTGATTCAACCAATAAACTATATATAATAACCAAATAATTTTAAAAATAGGAATTAATGCAAAGATAAATATTTTATCTATATAAATGATAAAGATGTCATATATGATGGTTAAAAATTTATTTGAAAAATATGAACCTTTTTTTAAAAAAAATAAATAATATATAAACTTATTTTGGTAATCATAAAAAATTTATTAAAAAAATGTATTTGAGCTATTAGATACCAAAACATAAATTTAGGGGTTTTATGCCAAATTTTAGGTCTAAGTTATGATGGCAAAATTCCTAATTTTTTCTAATGTAGTTTTACGTTGCTTTCAATCTTTTGTGATGTATCTTATAAAAAAAATTATTTTATTTTTTCCATATATTTTAGAATTTCTTAATTATTAATTCTTTTAATATCTTACTGTATATTTTATGACTCCTTAATTTTTAAAATATATTCCTCTTCCCATATATTTTAGGATTGATATAAGTGAAGTTTAACTTGATAGCGTAAAAGATTTGGTTAATGTATACAAATTAATTAAATCCAAGATTTAAGAAGCTTTATTCCCTCTAATTCACTTGGCACAATTAGATTATTTTATTTTATTTTACCATGTTTTCATAAATAATTTTTTTTCTTTTTCTTTTTTTTTAAAAAAGAAAATTTTTAACTACAAAAATGTGACAACTCTGATCTTTACCTACTTTCTGGTATCTATATATATCATTTCAAATAATTTAAATATTTATATTCGAATTGATATCCACATTTAATTAATTTAACTCTCGAATATGTCACATAAAATAGAAACGTAGGCATTTGTATTGTTGTTATTGCTATTGCTATGTGCATCGATTGGTTCAGTTCGATTTTGTGCATTATCGATTTAATTTATCGATTTTCAATTTTTAATACATTAAATCAATAACTAAATCAATAAAATATTTATTTTTACCATAAGCTTTTAATTTTTTCTTTAAACTACGCACCTAATTAAACATTGCAACATAAATTAAAACGAAAAGAATATATACTAATTAAAATATACTTATCATATATTAATTAGTAAACAAACAATTTGTTGTGGCGGTCGGCTGGTTGTTTAGTCTAATTTGTGTGTGGTGAACACCTAGTAAGTGGCAACTAATGAAGTCATTTACCATTGTTAAACAAGCAAAAATAGAGTAAATAATAATTCATTAGCTGTAATCCTAAAATAAAACTGATTAATTATACTGAAATAATAAGTGGAAAGAAAAAAAATTGCATAATATTCCAATCAAATTTCAATTAATAGCCACTATATATGGTCTCTAATAATTCATAAATTTTATTGAGTGTTGTCGTTTTATAATCATATCCACGAAAATGTATTTTTTTTCTTTTTTATAATTAAATATTTTAGGGAAAACTTTATTAGCGTATTAGCATCCGTTTTTGCAATAAATAACAATTTTTTTTTCTTTCAAAACGTAGCAAAATGCATTGTATTTGTGTGTCTGCAATATCTAATCCTAATATATAGATATATATTTCAAAATGCATTGTATTTGTGTGTCTGCAATAAAGTATTTGGCCAAAAACATCCTTAAATTATACCCCTAACTTAAACTACATCCTTAAAGTATCATTCTTAACAGAAAACATCCTTCAAGTATTTAAAAGTGAACAATTTCATCCTTCTCTTAGATATCGTCAAAAAACTAAAGGATCCTACAAAAACATGAGCAGTTCACGTGACTATCAACAAAAGTTTTCCTATATAATTTCACTACCTTCTATAAGAAGTTCCTGAAAAAAAATATCAAAAATCCTAGACACTATTGCTTACTGAAACAAAAAATGTTTGGAAGGTGTGAGGATACATGATCAGCTCTTTTTTCTCATTTAGTAACGGAAAGAAGCCGGAGCTTAATTAACTTTACCTTTTTCATAGCCACACAATATTTAGATCAATAAATGTTTGGACCAATCTGACATAGAAGTGATCAAAATATTGATTATGTCTCGCATTTGAGTTTCATTCTACATTATTAGAAGAGAAAGTCTCCAACAAACGTCACTTCTAGCATATTCAACTAAGAAGAAACATATTTCAACTAATAATATTTTTAATATCAAATTACATGAAAAAATAAATGGAAAACAGTCAAATTAAAAGATTTTGCATAATGTTATACTCAATTACCAAGTTCACGATAGTATTTTTGGCATATCTAAGAATAATAATTACGAAGGGATGACTTGATTTTATGGGATCTGTTAATTTTCTGATAATTTCAAGTAGAAGGATGAAAATTATTCACTTTTAAATACTTGAAGGATTTTTTCTGCTAAGAATGATACTTTAAGGATATAGTTTAAGTTTGGGCTAAATACTTGAAGGATGTTTTCTGCAATATCTAATCCTAATATAACCTTACTAATATAGTATTTAATTACATATCAATTGTAGGTGTGACTATGTGCACGTCAAATATATGTGATAGGGTATGTTGTATGTAATGGGGGAACCACCATCTAAAATGATATATGTTATATGTAATGACATGTTCCCGTCGTTATAGAAAAGCTAATGGGGAAAAATTTTGGGTCGGAAAACTTTTTCGTAGTAACTTGGAATTTTCCAACCTAGTCCAGATTTGGACGAAATCGAAGTCTGTGAGGTCTAGGGAAATCTGGTAGCAATTGGATGATCTAAATATGAATTTGAACACATGAGTAGATAGGTAAGACGTTAAGGAACCCGTACGACTTTACGGAATTGAATTCAGGCGAGTAGAACTCCCGAAATTTATCTTAGCTTGAACGGGTAGTTTCTGAGTGTCGTTGGTTGAAGGTGTGTTGTGAAATAGGGTCTTGGAATTATTAATTTTGCTCACAGTTTCGTGCAAGCCGCTATAGCGGTATTTTCTTCCTCCAGGGCGGGATCGTTGTAGCGGGTGAGGTTGATGTGGCGGGACAAATGCGACTTAAAGTAGGAAATAAACCCCAAAAATGTTTTATTCTGCATTTTACGAACTTGAGAGCTAAGGAACAAACCCAGGGATTTTCTTGACAGTTTTCACCATTCTTGAGGCTAAAGATAAGATTTTCACTCCCCGAATCCGTTTTTCGATCCATAGAACGTAATCTAATAGGTAATTATCGATGGGGAAGGGTTTCGATCTGGAAATTATGGTGGAATAAGCCCTAATCTGGGTATGAGGATCATGGGCATGTCTAGGGTTGATAGGATTGTTGGTAATTAAATAATTAGTTATTGTTTATTGATTATCATGTTATATTAATTGTTTGTAGACCAAGAACAAGCGGAACGAATCCGGAAAGGGAAGAATCAACTTTCTTAGGGGATTCAAGCTTGTTTCGAGGTAGGTGATGGTTGTGATTCTATGATTGTGTAATGTATGTTTATTCTTGCTTCATTATGATACATGTATGTATGTGAATGCTGCATTATATATTGATCACATTATTCGTAAATGAGGATGATTGAATAACTGTTGCCATGAAATCATGACTGGCTTGTATGATTGTGAGAATATACTTGTGATTGTGATTGTGGCTTTTTGAATGGATCGGGTGTTGCATTCTTACACACTAACTTGGATCGGTTGCCACGTTTTGGCATAATTATGGGATCGGTTGCCACGTTCTGGCATAATCATTGGATCGGGTACCACGTTCCGATATGCTAACAGCTTGGGTTTGGTTCCATAAGAGGACCAATGACTTGATATAACTATGATATTTGAGAATCGTGAAATTGTTCGGTGTTCGTAAATATTGATGATATTGTATATGTTCGGTGTATGCATGTTATTATGTTGTAATGGCTTATATATGTTGCACTTAGTGGGATAATCATGTGATCCTACCAGTACACTGTAGTTGTGTATTGATACAACACTTGGTCTTTCTTTGTTGAGTACAGGGCATCGCGGCTATTGACAGACCTCGCTTAGAAGATCAGTGATCGTCGTTCGAATTCAAGGGTGAGTCAGTTCTTCTGGGCTGCCATGAGTTCTCTTTCTGTCTATGTCCATATTTCTGACTTAGACTTTCTAGTTAGTTGTTAGTACATTAGTTTAGGGTTGTGACCCTTCTTGTTTAGATTTATGGATCTTGTTAGAGTTTTGGTACGTTGACTTTCAGGTTCTAGGTGTTACTTTCGCGTTTGTTTAGTTGTTAGACTATTGATTTGGAGTTTATGGGAACTCCCTATTTCTTTCCTTAGCATTTAACTTGTTTCTGTAACCTTAAATGCTTTAGTAATTTTGATTAAGTTGGTTAGCTAATTAGTATTAATGGTTCTCCTAGCGGAGGGTTAGTGTGGGTGCCAATCACGATGATCTGGATCGTGACATTATACGTATGTCATATGTGTATGTCGGGTATTCATTGACGTCTGATTAAATCACTTAATAAGTAAAATTTACATGGTTAGAACTTAGATGTAAACACCTAGCCAGAAGTTTTACTTTTCCAATCTCCTTGCTAATATATATGGGCTTCATAGCTCCTGTACAGAAAACTTCTTGAATCAGCAAAACTCATGGGCCCATAGACTTGGCCCAAATTCAAGTCTGTTTGCCTTTATTTAGCCCAAAATAGAAGTGGATGTTCTTTAATGCATAGGCTCATTACCTTGTTAGGTTGACGAGGCAAGGCCTAACCCTCTAGCTTGTATTTAATCCTATTGAGGATTTTTATTTTAATAAAAAACAGCTAAACACTATGTGTAGTAGTATAAATAAATAAATAAGGATGTTCTTTAATGAGATTTGAGGTTCATTATTTTTTTCTTACTTGTTTATTTTCTTGATACCATTAAACTGTGTTTTCTTAAAAAAAAATAATCTATTAATTGTTTATTCTTTCATGGTGAATTTATGATGGGAATATTAAGACAATCATGTTAGAGGAGACTTGGCACAACAATAAAAGTTATCATCCTGTGATGAAGAGGTCATGACTTCAAGCTGCAAAAACAGCTTCTTGAAGAAATGCAAGAGAAGGTTACGTACATAAGAACCTATATGGTCCCGACAATTCCCTAGGCCAGCAGAGCGGAAACTTCGTGCATGGGGCTGTTGTTTTTTGTTTATGTGAAGGAAACCTTCAAATCAACCCACGTGTTCAAGCCGCAAAAACAATCTCTTGTAGAGATGTAAGATAAGATTGCGTACGTAAGAACCTACATGGTCCCGACAACTACTTAAGCCCCTTGTAAAGCGAGAACTCCGTGCACCGGACCGTAGTTTCTTTTATGTGAAAGAAACTTTACAAACAATCACAGCTAATAAAACAGAACATATGCATTTCTGAAAAGTAGACTAAGTTAAACCCTTCCATATTGTTATTAATAAGATTAAAGCTCTTATTTGTTAACAACATTGCCAAATCATTTTGGCAATGAACTCAGGCTTGCTGAGTACAATACAAATTGAAACTTAGAAAACAACATAATATATCAAAATGACTAGCTACATAACTCTCTTAAGGACATGTGAGGAAAGGGTTGTTAAGAAATTCAATTCTTTCTCCATATGTTGCACCCGAGAATATTCATCCCATACGCGTTCAAGGGTTCCACAGGAGGGTAGTCTCCGCGATCATAGAGGTCACGATGTATGGATCCATGTTTGATGCAGGCCTCCTGTCCTCAAAGTATCCCTTGCCTTCCTTCTCCGTGTCTCTTCCCACACGAATGGATGCACCACGATTTGCAACACCCTAAACAATACAAAAACATTAACTTAAAATGAGATACAAGACTTATTTTCATGGAATTTAACTTATAAACACTGACAGTATAAAAGACTTGAAGTTTCATCGTACCCATTTGAACGTGTTGATGTCAGCTGTTTCATGTCTTCCAGTGAGACGACGTTCGTTGCCTTCACCATATGCTGCAATGTGCTCCTTGTGCCTAAGTCCAAGCTTCTCAATAGCCTTCTTGATAACTTCATACCCTCCCTCATTCCTCATGGACTTAGTACTGAAAAAAAAAAAAAACATTCCAAAGTTTCAATCATTTTGAGATAGAGAGAAAAAAGTACTAATCGCGGAGTTGAATATGAAATGTTATTAGTTACTATTACTCTACCTGTAATTTGTATGCGCTCCTGCACCATTCCAGTCGCCCTGATAGTCAAGAAGTTACAAAAACGAGTATTTGAAGTTAGCAAACTTAGGCGTTTGGACATGATTTGATTGAAATTTGAAGGGGAAAAACGAACTATTGAAGTTGAAACTGTAAAGAGTATTTTGGTTCACACGACAAGTGCACAAAATAATGATCTTACCGGAATAGGTTTGGGGTCGAATGACACGACAACTCCAGCAATCTCTGTAATCCTCTGTTTAACAACCAAAATCAATACAATTAGAGAAATGAACTGATATTTAGGCTAAATTTATTGATAACTTAGCTACATTACCTCGAGAATGTAACGAGCTGCCCACAACTCGTCACCTGATGCAATGCCAACTGAAGGTCCAACTTGAAATTCCCACTGCATTACGTCAAATAAAGCAAACAACAAATCAATAATCGTCCAAACTGAGGCAAAGGCGAATCTAAAGCACGTTCTGTGAGTTCATTTTGTTTTATACATATTATAATTTACACTCGTTCTGAACTCACTGACTCTATATTCTGGATTTGCATACCTGTCCAGGCATCACTTCTCCGTTGATACCACTAATGTTAATCCCGGCATAGATACATGCCTTGTAATGAGCATCAACAATATCGCGTCCAAAAGCCTTTCCTGATCCAATTCCACAGTAGTATGGTCCCTAAGAGCGATCAAAAAATTAGTCAAAATCATCACAAATTGCGATAGGACAAGGGAAAATGTGAATTGTCACTTAATCGTCTGGTCTTAAACATATCATGTGGAAAGTTAGAATTAAAGAATTGCTGAAAAAGAAAATATGCATTCTTTTTAAACGTACTAAAAATAAAAGTAAGACTAACAAATTGAAACACAGAAAATAGCATATTGAGAAAAGCAATATTTGCATATTATCATCATCAATGCAACTATAAGAGGAAAAAAATTAAAAGCAAGAAAAAGATAATGGTTGAAAAAAACTAAATATGTGACACTTTTTCCCCCTTTTATTCTATTTTTTTCCCATGTGAAGATAAGTCTAATTAGGTATTGAGAACATATGCCTGAAAGCTATGTTGCTCGAACCCTCCAAAAATATTGCCGCGTCCATGTTTCCCCCTCTCTTTTTTTCTTCCCATGTGATCATAAATCTCAATTAGGTACTAAGAACAAATGCTTGAAAGTTGTTGTTCGGATCCTCTAGAAATGTTGTCGCACCCCGATTGGAGGATGAAGAATCCGAACAACATATCTCGAAAGATGTGGAAAAAAGAAGAGGAAAATTAGCATGTGAAGTGGAGAAAAAGTTGTTGAAAAATTTACCTGTGGTCCAGGAAAACCACCAATAGGCCATCCAAGAGGCCAATTAATTTCCTTTTGTAGCAAGGTGTATTCTTGCTCAAGACCATACCTAATTTACACAATATATCAAAAGTTTAAGGAATTTCCAAAATGACATGAGGAAAAAAATTCACGCAAACTGGCTCAGATAAAACCATAAAAAAAACGGATATGTAAGTACCATGGTTCCTCAACAACAACATCAGGGTTGCTAAATATTTTAGCAGCGTTGTGCCTCTTGTTTGTTGGAATTGGTTCACCAGCTGGGGTGTAACAATCACAGATGACCTTTAAGTTTAAAAAAAAAAAATGAAAAAAATGTCAATGATATGTATAAAGTAAACTAGTAAAGGTTTTAACTTATATATACTGATAACATAAAAAATTTCTACATTTTCAGTCTATGTTGTTCGGATACTCCAAAAATGCCGCTAAAAACCATGTTGAATCCTCAAAAATGTACTATAACTTTTGGAACGACTGGACAAAACACCTGGCGCCTGGCGGCATTCTTGGAGGATCCGAGTAACATAGGACTTGTAGAGATAGGTAACTTGCCTTATTTTTAAAGTCACATCCCACTTTTTATGGACGCCTACATGTAATTGTTGTTTTATATATATTGTCCGTATATAAAAGTTATACTCAAACGTAAATATTTTACTCACCAAGATATTGTTGCCCCTCCTGAATGGATCCTTGAAAATTGCTTGAGGACTGAATCAAAATTACAATAAACATTCAGATAAGTGTCGTCGGGATGACAGTGGGGTGGGACGGAGCGGGGACATACAAGTGGAGGTTTAACTAGTAAAAATATCAATCCGTGCCCTCATAGGAATTTCTTTTATTTTCAACACGCCCTACTCCACCCTGCAAAACATTTTTTTTATTTTCAAGCCCCGCCTTACCCCACATAGCATTTTTTTTTTCTAATTTCAACACGCCTCGCCCTGCATAGCAATTTGTAGAATTTTCAAAACACCCCGCTCCGCCCCGCATAATAAATTTTGCATACTTACTATAGGATCACTTCACTGTCTTCTCCAGGAGCTTGACCTGTGCTAGAACCATCATAATTCCATTTGGGAAGTTTTGAAGGATCATCAACAGGACCAGATAGAGTCTTTATATAAGAAATAAAATAATTTTAGAATTCTTCACATATTATCCACAAAAAAATAAAAATACAACTATGTTATATAAAATAAATAAAATAAAAGATTTATTACCCTGGCTTTGCTCCTTACATCCATTCCTGATCCACCAATCCTGATTATTATAAACAGAACAAGATCAACATTTTAATTCAAAACAACATAATCATTAATCACCATAGAAGCAAAAGATTCCATTTTACATATATAATGTTTCCTTTTTCTTTTCTAGTTTCCACCCGGCGTTTTGGTATCTGACTATATTCGGTTTCACGCTAAGAAGTCCCATATATGTCTCAAATTATCATTAATTCAAAAGAGAAACATTTTTTTAAAACAAAAAGTTAGGGAGTTCAAAATACCAATGCAGATATTACTTCTCTGTGACAAACAAGAGAAAAAATGAATCTAATGAATTAACTAATTATGAAAACTTAACAATTCACCATTTTGGATTTGGATTTTGAAAAACAAATTGAGACTTTATCATAACAAAATTTCAAACTAATAAAATAAGGCACAAATGAAGCATTGGAGAAAACAAATTTGTAAACCAGGTGGTGAGCTACAGTTCTGCTTATAGCTTATGGGTTCGACACAACTCAGTAACTTTGACCTTTTGACCCTAATACTGTATTTGTATTAAAAGATCTATTCAAAACTTGGTAAACTGTCTTTTTTTGGAATTCAGAACGTATAAACTCAAAATTCGAGTGTTGCCTCAATTCATAAGAACCAAAAAGAATGATGCAAAAGAACTAACCATATGTATTCAGCAATGATTTTGTCAGAGGAATCAGAGAGATTGAGATTGACAAGATCTGAAAGATGAGCCATTATGTGAAAATAATAATAATTCAAAGTTGGAATTTGTTGAATGAGAGAATTTAATTAATTTGTATAAGCAGAGGTGAAGATAAGAGAAGCAGTTTCCTCTGTTTTTATAGGCAGCTAGAGAGAGTGTTGGTTGTATAAAACTATTCACAATTATTATTATCATATATATTTTGTTATTATTACCTATTCAACTTCTAATTAATGTTTGTTTCTTTCGGTGTCCCATAGGTTTAATTAAATTTAAATTCGTGTCAGAATATCTTATGATGGATTATATTAAAATGTTTTCTTACCAAGCCAATTTTATTACATCGTATGACTTGAATCCGAGACCCTTATAAGATAAGAAAAAACTGTTCAATCAAACATGAAGAAATATTGAAAACATTTCCTCAATACCAAACACATATTAAATTAGCATTTAACCATAGATTTTGAATCAAATTTTCAAGTACTCAAAAACTGATTTTTAGGCCAATTTTTTAGTTTGTGAGACATCCACTTTTAATACTTCAAAAAAACAAATTCCAAACACAAATTTATTTTTTTCTCAAGAGTAGGTAACTAGTCAAAAGAAATTTTTAAAAATAAAATAGGAGTAGCCTATAGTAGGTAACTTTCAATGCACAAGATTTTTTTTTTTATGATTCTAATGTTTATAAGAGAGTAATTGAACTGCTGCTTTCTCTATTAACTTTATCCGTTTTACCACATTTCTTTACTCATAATGCCAAAAGATCTCGGGTCGTAGTGAGATGGTTGAGATCTCTCCATCCTTAGTCAAAAATTTGAGGTTCTAATTTTTAAGAAGAAAAAAGAATTCTCTTTAGAGTGTTGCTCCTGGAAAAAAAAAGTCTTATTATAACATATGAATTTAAATTTAATCGAACCTCGATATAAATCAATATATATATATATATATATTTTAAATGTCAAATGGTGTAGGGTGAGAGATTTTATTGTCTAAACTCTAAAGTAACCTTCTGGTTTATTCTTGGAAACATGCTATCGTCCAACATGTGTACTGTTGCAAACCAAAATTTTTTATTCACGTAATTCAAAGATATTTTTAGATATTTGCAACAAAATAACTATGGTAAGTTTGCTCTGCCCGCTGAACTAGAGACGCAAGGGGTTTAATCGGAAATTCTTGAACTGAAAAATAATTATATTAAGTATTGAATTTTCTTTAACTTCTTTGTACGTTTAATTATATTTTATACCTCAATAACAAAATTCTTCCCTTTTTCTTGTCGTACCATTATAGTACTCAATCAGTTTCCATTTGTTTGTCCTATTTTGATTTGACATAAAATTAAAGAAAGCGGGAAAAAATGAATTTTGTAGTCTTAAAAAGATATAGATTAAATAGGATAAAAAAATTGAAACGGATGAAGTATATGTTATACAAATAAGTAGGTAATATATATATATTTTTTAAATTAATTTTGCAATGAATTAGGTTATATTTAATTTCCCAATGACGATGTGGCTTGTACGGTAGATCAATTTGTTAGACAAACCATAGGTTATATCGTCCGATTCGTAAACTCCAATGATTTAACTTAGAATTTTCAGATTTAAAAAATCGAAGTTTTGTAAATGTGGGACCCAATGCCACCTCAAACAACCATTGAACTTGCAATTGTCTTATTTGGATTGGTTCATTTAGACCATTGAATCATCAAGCCAATAGTTTGTTTGATCAAATTTCTAAAAAGTCAAAAGTATATAGTAGCAAAATTTTCATATCATTAAATGAAACTAGCTAGTTTTTTTTTTCTATAAAAATTGGTTCGCGCTTCTCAAGATTAAAATAAAAATAATTAAACCTTTTTTGGTTTTGATTTCAAATAGATTAAATAATTATATGGGTTAAAAAACAAAATAAGGGAATGTTGTATCCACGTATAAATTCATTACTCGCTTATTTTTGTTCTAAAAAAAATCACAGCTATGTATTAATTAAAAGAATTCATTTGGCGTAATAAAGAATGAAATAAATCGATTAATAGGAAGTAATGAATTAAATTTGTGTTACTTATTACATGTCGATAAGGATTTTAATTTTTTTTTAGAAGGGAAGTAATAACGACATGTAATCAAAGCTAAGAAAAATTGAAACTTTTAAGTGTCCTTTTATGAGTTATTTTTTTGTGAAAGAAACGTTTCAAATGAACGATAACAAACAATATATCATGGGGTGATTTAGACTAATGCTAAGGTGGGTGCTATTTTGACAATGGCGGAGCAAGGATTTTCAATAAGATAGTTCAAAATCTGAAGAAGTGAACACACAAACTAGTTGAAGGGGGTTCGACATCTATTATATATACCTAAAAAGATAATTTTAATCATGTATATATAGTAATATTTTCCGCCCCTGTATGTTGATTATATGAGTCTTTTGTAAATCCATAAGTTCTAGTAACAGAAATCAATCGAAAAGCAATAAAGACAAAATGCCAAAAGAAGAAGAAAAAAAAATGCAAATGAAGATTATACAAAAAGGTCATATCAACTTGTCTATATATAAAGAGATATTTTTGAAACAAATTTATCATTCAAGAAGATAAAATAAATTATATATTACTATGAAGAGTTGTCCAGAGGATTGTTCTCCTTGATTTAGATATATATTCAGATCAGATGGCATGGAATGGAAGGGTCATGGCTATATTAACATTTTCAATAATTCCTCTTGCATATACTAATATGATTTATATGACATAATATATTCACATAACTCCCATTTCATATTATACCAATCCTAAATGGTTATTGGCGTTAGTTTTGCATATGGAAAGAACATTTAGATAGAACAAAAAAGTTCTCATTGAAACTATTTCTGAATTAATGCTAACTATCATTAGTTTCTAGTTAATAATTTAAAATTATTCAAAATAATCTCCCCACATTTTATGTTGTATTAGATAGCAATAATAATAGGGGGAGGCAAATTGAATGTTGACTCACATAAACACATTTTACATTGGGTAAAAATGTTATTTTTGAGTTGAGGATCTTGAAAATTGTTTTTATTTTATTTTTATGAGATAAAAATATTATCCTCCACATAAACACGTCTTACATTGGGTCACACTATTGTTCATTTAGAACACATCTTACACTGAATATGATATACTAATTCATTAGGAATATGTTACATCTTATATAAAGTGTAAAAATAAATATTGTAAAAAATTTGAAGGATCGTTTATGACTTAAGCCAAATAACTAACAAGTATTTTACAGCACATGATGCCAAACCTGAAGCCTTTGAACGACTCAACGCTAAACTGCTTTACGTGGCTTAATATTAGCCGTACAAACATGTCACAGATTTATACGGCAAATTGAACGGCAAGGATTTCTTATCGTGCCGTAAAGTTGACTTTCGCTTACCTTTACCTGGCCAATTGCTGAATATTTGATTTTGACGTTGTTATTTTATTTGTGTATGTTTTTAAAATGTTTTCGTACTTCGAAATATCTTAAATATATTTAAAATTAGTTTTGATAAAACTTAATATTACATGTGATATTTGAAATTTTACATGATTGAAGTCCAAGAAAATATAATTGAAGTTTAATTATTTTTATTTAATTATAATTATTTTTTCTTGAGCTTTAGCTACTTTTTATCCGACTTCAATCATTTCTGTTTGAAATGCATATATTAATAAAGCTTAAATTCAAACAAAAATAACTGAAGTAAGGCAGAAATAACTGAACTTTGAGATAAAAATGTATGAACTTACTTTACTTCACTCATACGCAATTTCAAACATTTTACCTAATATTAATTTTTTTTAAGCTTAACTCAAATTAAACATTACATGTTCAAACTCAGTATATATGTAGAATTTTAAAATAGAGGTACAAATTAACGAGTGATATCAAAATAAGTTAGTCCCATGAAAGTTTTGGGGAAATGATTAAATTTAAACATATGATGTTTAAAATTATCCCGTAAATGTATTATCCAACCATATTAATCGTTTATGGTGCTTATGTTTTTAATTTGAATGATCAAGGATTTTATTATGTAAATAAAATAAAGATAGTTCAATATCTTCAAATCGCCAATTCTTTTTTGTTTTCCTTCAAACATCCTACAATTAAACCTCTGACTTTAAACATCAATTCATAAGATTCTATATATTTTGGTTAAAATAATACTATAGTTTAAAATATTCCTATGTGTATTAGCACAACTACAAGAATCTTATGTACCAAAAAAAAAGAATCTTATTTGTATTTTTTGTTAATAATTGTTAAGTCAACTAAGGAAAATATAATTACTAATTTGAATAAATATTATAGTTTTGCTTGAGTCACTTTCATGGATTCAGATTATCTGCATCTGGATCTATTTTCCTAACAATAAACTATAAAATATCTCCAAAAGCAAGAAAAAAATGTTGAAATTTATCTATTATATTATGTGAAACTATTCATCTTAAAGTTACAATTAAGTACACAAAGAAAATTTGCTCTGTTTTTTTTCTTGTTTTTTATGTTGCGTTTGGATATACATAATTTAATGTTCGGTCAATTTAAATTCACATAAAAAAATCTCACTTTGAAATGGGGACAGGGTACAATGCTCCCTTTTAAAGACAAGACTATGGTTTGGATTCAAATTTGAGCCTCAGATTTAGAATCGAGAAATACTTATCATTTCACCACATCATAGAGAGATATGAGCAAAAATAATGATTTAGGATTCTTCCGACCTTTAACCAGATATCTCGAGTTTGAATCTCTAAAAAAAATTATTGAAAGTGTTGGCTCCAAAAATAAGTCATTTAATACATAAATTTATATTTAATCAGATTCTAATATTGATATCGAACACTTCAACGAAAAACTATAGAAAACAAAGTTGCTATATATATGTTTTTTCCGAAACCAGAAAGGCCACTAAAAGCTGAAAAGGTAAAAGCCAATGAAAGGTCATGGACCATGCAATGTTAGAAAATGACATTATTGTATTATATTATTTATTAGACAACTACTAGAGTTGAATTTTAACAAAAATAAATAAATTATTACTATTCAGTTTCGTAATCATCGTAATAATGTCTTGATTAAGAATTTAATACTATAGTTGACAATTTGCAACTACTAATCCTCGCATAAATCACATCCAAGTTGGCTAAATGATTCTTCAAATTTATATCATGTAATGAATCTTCAAATAATAGTAAATAAATATGTGGATGATGGTCATGATGATGAAATACTATTTTGTGTTTGACAAGTTTTAGATATATAAAGGAAAAAATAGTTGAAAAAAAGAAGAATATGAATATATATTTTACTCAATTTGAAAGAGACTTAAATCGAAGGGATTTTATGGTCACTAATACTCACCACTAAAAGCAATAATAATACAAGAAAAAAAAGGTTCAAAAATTAGTGAAAGGCTAATTTTTTAAATTTAACTCATACATAGATACAATATTTTTTATAATACATCAATGTATTGTAATATGTCACAACGGTTTCTTAGCTTATTTTTATTACTGTAGATCGGAATAAAGATAGAAGGTGTACGTTATACGGGATTTGTCTGAATCTCCAAATATATAGTACATTAATATTGAATTCTTCGTGTGTTTACTTTTTTATATTTTAAATTTTCTATATTGAAAGTTATAGCTCCGCTACTGATAGGGTTAAATACTTAAACGTGGTGATATAAAAAAAACAGTATGATTCTCTTGTAAATTGCTCCGTTATCTAGACGTACATAATAGTAATATTAATAATAATAATTAAAAAATAATAATATTGTACTGCATCGAGGTTCATTGATATTTTTTTTTTAAATAGATGCATTTTATTTTATTATATGCAGATAAACACAAAAAGTTCGTGGCTAATCGAAGTGGTAAACAAAACACAAAAGTTAAAAAAGATTCTTATTACTAAAAACAAAACTAATTAAATATATCAAGAAAGCCAGCATTGTTTGGTATGGTATATAGCAAATCGTTACTTTTAAAATGCAACTTCTTGTTCTTATTTAGATGTAATTATTTTGTAATGATCTGAGTTGAAAATTGTGATGTTGCGAATTTAAATTTCAATTAAAAATATTTGATGATCTTTTTCATTTGTAAGCAGGTCCAAATAAATTTAAATACGACATCAGGATCGTTGAACTAAATGATTTTCACAAAGGATATATATATATGTACATTAGCGAATCGTGAATTTGAAAGTGGCAGAACACGCCAATGTCTTTAATTTAACATATATAGACATGTCAATTGTATGTGCACCCAAAATGAACCAAATTTGAACAGTAGGTGCATACAATAATATCTACTATCAAAAAGATAGATAGATTTGACCTTATATATATGGACCAATTTGAATGGTGTAGTAACAATTTAATTTGTTTTATTTTGTTCCCTTTTTATATTCACTAGCCTATGGATGAGGAGGAAGAAAGAAGAAGGCATCAGATACCAAATTTTTTACAATTTTTTTGTTGCAAGTTATAATTGAAATCTTTGAAGGATGATGAATTGGTGATGATAGTTACAAGAAACAAATTCATTGGATGTCATGCTCTGACCAATCATGTTGAGCACATATTCTCTTCTTTTGCTTTTCTTTTTTCCTGCTCGATATTTATATTAAGATTTGACTGATTAAATTTATGTCGTGTAAGGTCTATGGAAGAAAGTACTACATATAACAATAGTGACATATTAAGTAGGATCTAAAAATTGATAAAGTTTGAGAAGAATGGTTGTGTATGTAGTTTTATCCCATCTTATAAAGGTAGAGGGTATTTCGACGTTCGATTAAAAATAAACATATCAAATCAAGTATGAGGAGAAAGTACTCCATATTAGATATTTTTTCATACCTCAAATTTTGAGTCAAAATCTTAATTAAGGATAAAAAAATCATATTCATCCGACCACGACAATGGTTGCCCTTCCTTTACACGTTTGGCTGGCTACTTGCTTTAATCTCTAGGTACTACCCTAAAAGTTTAAGTCAAATCGTATCTATGATCTTTCCTTCTTCTCTTCTCAGTTATTTTAAAGTTATTACATCATGATTAAACTATAATTTTCTTTTCTATTAAAATTAATGATCGCGTCAACTACTATAAATCAACAATTACAAGTAAGAAAAAAATTAAATTAAAGTAAAAGGTGTACTGAGAAAAAAATATGTATTAATACATGTGATTAAATCGTTTTTGGTAAGTAAATTGATATTCTCTTCATCCTAACTTATCTATATTCAATGAAGTACACATTTTTAGAAAATGAAATAAGTCATTTTACATGTAAGTCTAAAATAGTAAAATGTATTTATTCAAAATGAGTCATAGTAAGAGTTCCGATAAATCATGTCATTAAAGGAATGAGAATGTTGAAATTAATTAGTTTTTAAAAAGAAAATAATCTATATTATTTATGCAGATAAAAAGATTAATATATATTACGTAAAATGAGATAGATAAATTAATATATATTGATTCACAAATTTACAATTGAATTACTTCTACTTTGTTTGGTTAGTTTTTCATTTAATATATATTTGATACCTACTTAAAATCCGATTAATTTGAAATCGAGCCGAAAAATACTACTTTGAGAGGAATGGGTGGAGGATGTTTGAAATAACTTCAAGTGCATACACCATGTAAAAGATGTATCTATAAAGTTGTACATTACCTTTCACTTTTGTTAGAGATCACAAAAAAATAATATTTTGAGGCTAGAGAAACGGCCCAATAACATTCATGAATCGAATTAACAAACATTATCCAAATTCGCCTCCGGGGATTCTGTCAGAGGTGTCAAATGGGCTGGTAAAATTGAAATTAGAGATATTAAAATAGGTTGAAATAGAATTTGGTTGGGTTCTGACCCGCCCAAGTTTACTTTGAGCTCAAATGGATTTTAAAATGTGTTGGGTCTTGACCCCCCCAATTTGACTCGCTTAATCTCAATAATTTTAATATAATGTTATTTAAGTTTTATAACCACAATTTGAATTTCAACTCAAGATTATTTTTTTTAAAGAAAAGAAGAAGTTGCAAATGGATAGATAAATCCTAAAAGATATGAAATAGATAGTAATTCATACATTCAATATAAGAACATACATTACAACATTGCAAATAAAGAGTCTTAAAACGAGTTGAAATTTGAGATTAAATTGAGGTCAATTGAGGATTCTCTTAAAAATGGGTTAAGACTTGAATGAGTTGAGATTGAACCTAATTCAAATTATCTTGAGTTACCTATAATTGAGTTCATTTTTGACACCTCTAGTTCTTACTTCTGACCAAATGAATAAATCATTCTATTTTATTAAGAAGTTTTAGGTTCAAGTCTTGAAATGAAAAAAGAAAATCTTTGATAGAGAGTATTTTTCCTCTTTAATTAATTAGTTAAAGAGTTAAAATACAAATAGCTAATATCAAATAAGAAAAAGGCTTAAGTCATTGACGACCTCTTAAAGTTGTCTGCATATTCCACTTAGACATCTCAACAGACCTTTTTTCCTATTAGACACTCCAATCTTCAAAAATAAATACATATCAAACATTTTTCTGACACATAATCAAAAGAGGAAGTGCGTGTAATACACATGCACCTGATGTGGCAAAATAATAAATCAGATGAAGACACATGGCATTTTAATTTTAAATAATTATAAAAATGAATTTTGAATATAAACAAATCTAAAGAAAAGAATTTCAACTTAAAAAAAGAAAAAGAAAAGAAATTGTACACCCTCAATTCCCCCCCCCCCCGCCACCGCACCCCATCCCTCCCTTTCTTCTCTTTCCCTAACAGCTACCCTTGTCCACCATGGTTAATTCTCAATATAAAAAATATGGAGGTTTTAATATATCTATTAAGTATGAATTTACTATTTTTATTTCTCTCCATGCCTTCTTTCTTATTTTCTTGAAAGATCTGTTCTTCTTTTTTTTTAATTGTGATTTCGAATTTGTTTTTTTTTCTTTTTTGTTTATGTTCGATTCGTGAAGAAGAAGGGGTGTGGGTTGGGGGAGATGAAAAGGAAGAGAGAAAATATTTAAATAATGGTCTTCATTTGTTCCGGCAAAGAAGATGTGAATGGTGGTCTCCATTTTTTCCGGCAAAAAAAATGTAGATGATGATGTCCATTTTTCGATAAAGAACTGTGATGATGATCTCCATTTTTTTTGACAAAAAATGATTGGTTAATTCTACATCTGAAAAATTAATAGTATAGTGATAAGAAGATTAAAAAAAATGGCGGTGTATTCTTGTGAAGAAATGGTGCAGCAAGAATCTTATGGTGAAAGAGAGAGAAAGATAAAAATATTTTTATTTTTAAAAAAAAATAATGAAAAAAAAGAAGAAGAAATTGGGGAAAAAAAAGGAAAAACGTTAATAAATTAATTTCACGCGCCCAACAAGGTGTGCATTACACTTTTTGTGCCACATCTGCATAAAGTGTCTAAGTGGTTCAAATTCGAGAGGGTATAGGTGTTCAATAGGTACAAGTCCTAGTTGAAGTGTCTAAGTGAATTATGTGGACAACTTCAAAAGGCTAGACATGACTTAAGCCTAAGAAAAACCATCTAAATTCTTGATTAACATGCTTATATAATATGCCTCTTAGACATAGCATGGGTTTCCACATCTACCAAAAACAGCTTTTTATGTGGAAAAAGAAGATAGTACTAAGAAAAGAAAAAAAAAGTAGCAAAAGTACATAGCTATAGAGTATAGGCAATGGAATTTGTTGTCACTTGTGGTGTTGGGGGACCAAATTAATGGATAAAAATTAAAGTGAGAATTCTTTGTAGAACAACCGCATATTTTGCAGTCAATTTGAGGATGGCAAATTCATGGAGTTAATATCTCATATGGTCACTCAATTTTTAATAGTTAACATAGAAAGTCACTCAACTTTGAGTAGTTGACTTAGAAAGTCACTTAACTTTATTTTACAACTCAAAAGTCACTCAACTATTGATATTTCACTTAAAAAATCACTCAACTATTGATATTTTACTTAGAAAGTCATCCAACTAATTTAAATAATTTCTTCATTAAATTTTGTTGAAATACAATTTTGTATAAACTATTTTTTTTAAAAAAATAAAAAATGCTCAGTTTAATTATTTTGTTAAAATTTGTTGAAATACAATTTTTTTTAAAATAATAAAAGATTGCTACTGTGCGTCTTTCTTATCTTTTTTATTACTCCTTTTAATTTAATAAAAGATTGTTAAACGTACCATAGCAATTGACAAATTAAAATTAAAGTGTACTGTAGCATTGCTATTAATTTAATAAGAAAATAATAAAAGATTGCTACTATTTTAAACGTACGATAGCAATTGAGAAAAAAACTTGCTATTGTCTTACTAAAATTAAATATGCTGAAAAATGCTACTGTACGTTTTTCAAAAAAATTGTAATTAAATAATTGAAGTAGGTCAATAAGATAATTAAAATAAATATTTTATATTTCTTAAAAGTAATTTAAAATAAAATTTAGATTTCAACAAAATTTAATAAATAAACCATTTAAGTTTGTTGGTGACTTTTTAAGTAAAATATCAATAGTTCAGTCACTTTCTAAGTGAAATATCAATAGTTAAGTGACTTTTGAGTTATAAAATAAAGTTGAGTGACTTTCTAAGTAAATAACTCAAAGTTGAGTAACTTTCTAAATGAATTATGCAAAGTTGAATGACCATTTGAGATATTATCTCTAAATTCATGAACTACAGAATAAAATAAATTTCAAACCAAAAGAAGTTTCAAAAGGTAAAATGGAGGAGTAAACGAGATAAGTGATATGTTTTACATGTTCGTTTCATGTTATTTCACAATTGAATCAATTTAAATTTCTTAAAATGATATAAAGTTGAGGATTTGTGAGCATGTAATGTTACACCAATATCTAACCAAAGGGCAAGCATTCTATCAAAATGATATATTGATACAAAACAATAGTTGGCTGTAGAGTAAATGAGAAAGTATGGAAGGATTTCTTCGTAATTATTTTTTTATTTTTAGCAGATCAAATTGTTGATTCATTTTTTTGATTTTGTTACTCTCATCAGATCTTTTAATGTATCTAATTGATTTTGATTCTTAAATTAATGTATAATTCATTCGTTTCACCTTTATGATACATGACAATTGTATCATATACAATATATCATTTTCAAATATTACTTTTGATACATAACCCTAATTTTATTGAAACATAAGTTAGTATGTATCATGATCATAGTTAAGTATTTGATACACAACTATTACAAAATTCGTTATTTTTTACTATCGATACATCCCAGTCTAATTCAACATGTAGGAGGTTATGTATCTGTAAACACTATCAAATAGTAATGTTGATATATAAACACTAATGTTTTACAACAAAATTAGTTTGTATCATATTTATAGTTATGTATATGGCACATAACTTTGTTATGTATATAACATAGTTATGTATATGGCACATAACTTTGTTATGTATATAACATAGTTATGTATCACATGTTGTTAATTATCTAAATAAATCAGTGTCTATCATAGTTATATTTTATTTTATTTTTGTATATGATACATAACTATGTAAAATTGGTGACTTTTTTTAACCTGTTACGATTTGGAAGAGATTTGAGAGAAGAAAATTTGAATTGTTTGGAACTGTTATTTGGAAAAGATTGACATCAATTTGATTTGCATAGTTTGGGGAACTGACATTTATTTTATATTTAATTTTCTTTTTAATCTCAACGAACTAGTTGTCTAGTGTATCAAATGTGATGTATCCAGAAGAATGAGATGTATTCGGATAACAACAAATTTAGGAGATTTTAATAAATTTAAAAAGAGTAGGGATATGATATAATTTGCTCCTTACACTATGGGATTCCTAATTTTTTTACTTTTCTTTATGCACCTATAAGCCACTTAGGCTACAGATTTCTCCATTGATTGATTTTTAAAATCACCTCTAAAAAAATAGGGAACTTACATAAATTCCATAGTTTAGGAGCTAATTACTTTGATACACTCTAGCTTGCAATATTACGTATCTTACCAATTTTTGGGTTGCCTAGATACGTTCAGATACATCCACATACATGTATCTAGAATACATGAGGTCAAATTTAGGTGTAATTTGTTCTAGGTACATTGTATCCAAGTGGATTTGCATGTATATGAGATACATAACAAATCTCACTCGCCTCTCTCCGATCTCGCTCGCCACCCAGATACACGCAGATGACTCTAGATACATATAAATAGATGTATTTAGTGTGATTCACATGTATCTGTGATACATACGAATCTCACTTACCCCTCTCCCTATTTTTGTGTATCTGCCTATCTGGTAGCAAAAATAAATGTATCTAAGTGTATTTTTTCCCAATATATAGTAGGAAACACATAATTAGTGGTAAAATATATATTATTTTGAAATTATAGGTAATAATAGTATATATATATATATATATATATAGTGAAGTACGTCTAATTAGGTAGTTTTTCCAAAAAAAATATATGGATTTATGATGGCCCCTCCAAATTTGTTTTAAAAATCTCCTTTTTTTTGGTTAAATATATGAGTACAACATATATAATTTAATTATACAATTTAAAATTTTGAGAATATGGCATATAACAAGAGAATAATACTACTGGTACAGATAGTAATTAGTTGATGAAATCAAAATTTAATATTTTTAAAAGAAAAACAAATAAAGAGCAAAAACTAAAAGGGAATATGGAAAGAAATAGAGGCTTTATTTAGATAAAATAAGGTATCAGATAGGACTTCCAGTCCAGCACAACTTTTTGGGCCTTATTTCGAAGACAAAGGCTAATTCTTTTACGGCCCAAATAATTACAGAAATCCCACATTTTAGTTTACTTATTACCATTATCCCCTATAAGTTTTACAAATCTCCAAAATCCCTCATTTTCGCGCATCAGATTAGTGTATCTCGCACATCAGATTAATGTATCATGTATAAAATGTAATGTATCTTACTTAACGATTAATGTATCTCGCACATCAGATTAATGTATCAGCATTTATATTATTGTATCCGTTTGAGAGATTTATGTAATTATAAACTTTTAAGGGATAGATTGTAATTTGCCTTAAAAGTATGTGATTTATGTAATTTGCCCTTATTTTTTTGCTCTCGGTTCGAAATAGGAGAAACTATATAATTAGACATACTTCACTATTATATATACTATTATAACCTATACTTTTAAATATTAGGTATTTTACTGCTAATTAAGAGTTTCCTACTATATATTGAGAAAGTTATACCTAGATACATGTATTTTAGCTACCAAATACACTAAAATAGGGAGAGGAGCGGATGAGATAGGGATGAAGGTGAGCGAGATTTGTTATGTATCTCATATACATGTAAATCACACTATACACACACTAGATACATGTATATTTATGTATCTGGGATACTAGGTACATAAAAGAGTGGGCAATAAGATGGGAGGAAGGTGAGGGAGGCAAGCGAGATTTGTTATGTGTTCCAGATACATGTGAATCCACTTTGATACAGTGTATCTAAAACAAATTACACATAATTTTGACCTCATGTATCTGGGGGTATCTGATTGCACCAAAAGCTGACAAATGTATGTAAGTAATTAGCTCATAAACTAGTAAAATTTATGTAAGTTTCTCAAAAATAGTAGGCAGCAATTGCACATGATAGTCAGTGTAATCTCACGAGTGAATGCGAGGAGGGTAAATATACACAAGTCTTATCCCTATTTCGAGAGACAAAAAAATTGTTTTTAATAGACTCTCGCTCATGAAAAAACATTTTAAAGCACAGAAAAAAATTAAAATAACAAGGCAATACTGCATCCCACCAATTTGTTTAGATGGTTGTTACCTATTATATGTATCATATTGTTATAATCAGGGCGGACCCATGTGGGTTCCAGGGTTTCATCCGAACCTGCTCGACAAAAAATTACACGGTATATATAAGGTAAATTTTATGTATTTCTGTAGATATATATATTTTGAACCCCTCAATAACAAAGAGAAATTGATGGCGCAGTGGCAAGTTCCCCTGAAATTTGTCTATATGTCAATAGTTCGAATGTGAAAGCATTTTATCTTTTTCTTTTTTAGTTTTTTTTTAATTTTCAATTTTGTTTTTCAAGTTTTTTTAGTTTTTTTTTTACTTTAAGAAATGTGCTAAAAGTGTGGTTTTAAATCCAAAATAATTCAAGGTTCCCATTTCTAAAGGCTTATTTACACGTTTATACTTTTATTTTTCGAACCCCCTAAACGAAAATCCTGAATTTGCCACTGATTATAATGTTTATTTTATTTTTCACTTAAATTTAAATATATCATATTCTTAAGAATGTGGTTCTATCAGATTCTTAAGAATGTGGTTCACGTTTGTGCTGTACTAGCTCAGTGTCATATTAATTGACCTTTGTTAATTTGACATTTTTTAAAGATAACTTTAATTAGAGATGTAGTTTATTAAATTAAATTCATTAATGAATTTTAGAATTCTAAATTTGACTATTATTATTATTACTTTATGCGTTTTTTTTTTATACAGGAGTAATATGAAAAAAAATGTAATAAATCTCTCTTAATTTGTTAAAATAGATAAACCAAATGAAATATTTATTACTGATTAAATGTTAAGTAAAAATGAAATAGAGGGAGTAATTAAGGGATTTTTTCTTCTTCAAAAAAACACTCTTTAAAGTTATATATGAAGTGACTAAATATATAAATTATTATAAATTAAGGGCTATATCTTAAATAGGGTAGTGGCTAATATATGCATCACCTTCTTCCTTAAGTTCCTGCTAAAACCCTAGGCGCCATATTTCTCTGCAACATCAAACTCTTCACAAATTTTTCTTTCTGAATCTTTAATTAACCCAAACGAATAATCTTCTAGCGAAAAGTTTGATTTTTGGTAATTACTTTGTGAATTTGTTTAATCATCCTGTCTCTATGTTGATTTGATTTCTTCTCATAATGAGTGTTGACACTTAATTTTAGCCTAACATTTTCGAAATTCTTAACTTTTAAGTTTTATTTATTTAATAATTGATTTTTTTTTTTTCTAATTTTAAATAAGTTTATCGATAACTATCCTTATTTGTCAAAATTAAAGATTTTTATTAGTTAATTTTAATTACATTATTTTTTATCACAACCGGTTGAATACGTTTAAATATTTATTCATTTTGATTAAATCATTAGTTCCGTTAAATTGCATTTTTTACATGTCTTTAGTTACGTTCATTACATTTTTTAATATTCATTTTATTTGTTACATTTATTAATAGTCATTTTGATATTTTGCATAGTCTAAAAATTAATTCGAATATGAATAAGATTCATACACAGATATTTTATTAGCTAGTAATTTGACCCATGATTTTTAGATACTAATATTGTACTATAGGTGATTTTTAATTTTCTATTTAACCTATTTCTTAGTATTAAGTTGGGGGCGGTGAATATTTTTTTTAAGATTAGGAGGAAGAATACCAAATGTGCAAAAAATCCCAATTTTTCTGCCGCCACCACCCATGTCAAAATAGCAACCCAAACTACCTGTTTCTCTCCTCTCCCACCACCTTTTATCCAGCCGCCAAACCACCAGCAAACCAGACCTCAAACCCCACCAGTCCTCTACCAAACCCAGCCCCTTTCCTTCACTTTTCCAGCAACCAAACAGCCCCCAAACCAGCCTGAAATAGCCACCGGAAAACACCCTCTTCCGCAGCTCTCAACAACCACCGAAAACTCAACCAAACCCATTACTCCGTTCAGTGTTGCTATGATTCTGTTTTGCTGATTTGATATTGATTTTGTTCAAAATTAATTCCAGTGAGTTCTTTTTTAGGCTCTAGTTATGGTTGATTTTTTGTTTTTTATTTATTTCTCTCATGGGCTGTTGTTTATCTTATTAATATTGATGTCATTCTATTAATTGATTAATGTGTGAGATCTCCTGTTGGAATATGATGTTATTATTATTATGCTATTTTTCTGTTAAAAGTTTTTACTGTGATGCTTTTTTGTTCATTAGTTTTTGAGTTAATTTGAAAGATTTTACTCTTTCCATTGTTACACTTGATTTTAGTTTTAAATTAAAATTTCATGCATTTTGTATTTGTAAAGAAAATAAAAGGATAGTGTTATGTGTTACCATTTGATTATTGTTTGCTAGGTGCTTCAAGCCATTTTACTTTGTTATTTTATTTAGTTTCATACGATTTTGTGTTTGAAAAATACATTAAAATGGGCCAATGAAAAAATCTCTCCGTCGGTTTTCAAGGCCTCCCCAATGTTAAAAGACGGAAATTTAGTTTAAGTTTTTATATTTTTATGTGTTAAAATTGGCCGATGAAGAAATTACCGTCAATTTCCAAGGCCTTCTATGTTAATAATACGAGTTTTTATTTTGAAGTTATTATTTAATTCATTTATTTTTATTTTTATTTATTTAGTTCTAACACTTTTACTAAGTGTCTTTACAAGTACCCGGTGTTGCTTTCAATTGAAGCTATTTGAATGAAGTTCGAATTATATTTTTTTAGACAAACCTTGTGTCGTTTTTGATATTATTGTTTTGTTTTATTACTTGTATATATCACATGTTTGTTTTATCTCCTCCTCAATTTGAAAAAAATAAATTCAGTCGGAACCCACAGTCGTGGATTTCGAAGGATGCCTAACACCTTACCTTCGAAATAACTTGAACTCCTTACCTAGAATCTAATGGTTTGGTAGATATTTTTATTAGAATTGGTTTCCCAGTTTTCTTAAAATTAGGTGGCGACTCCTTTAAAACTCTTTTTTTTCTTTAAATTCTTTTAAAATTTAATTAATTGATTATTTTTTGAGTTACCGTGACGTTTCGCCTTATTTGAATAAAGTAGGGATATAAACAATGAGTTTTTTGCTTGTGGTTGTAGGTTAATAAAGAAGTTTAAGAATGATAGCAGCTATTTCATGGGTTCCCAAAGGGGTTGCAAAGTCTGTACCAGCTGAGGCTGACCCACCTTCAAAGGAGGAAATTGAACAGATTTTGAAGAGTGGTCTTCTTGATAAACAGTACGTGTTAATTTTTTCATTATGTTTTTCCCCAATATCTGAAAGTGGCGAGAACCCAAGTTGAGGAGCCTAGAAGGTAGTCAGAACTTATCATTACCTCGTGAAGGTAGAGAGGGTGTTTTCGAATAATGCATAATCGTTATTACTAATTAAATTAGTTCTGCTGAAACAGCTAGGCTAAATACCAACCCGTTTCAGTGAGTTTGAGTGAGCATTATCAGAATGAATTAGCCTTCCAGGCGGTGTATTGCATGTTGTTTGATTCAGCAGCACTGATGCTTTTCTCATATCATACAATTCACATAGAAAAGCGTTTTGCTGTGTGTAACACTCTGTTTGGATAGTTGTTACATATTGTTTTATAATGTGTTGTGTTGTATTGCTTAAATGAATACAATGTTTGGATAGATTGTATTGTTCTTTCCTACATAATGTCACACATCGGATAAACCTACAAGAAAAGTAGGATACAAGATAGAGCAAACAACTACAACATATTCAGTGTAATTCCGCAAAATGGGGGTCTGGGAAGGGTAGCTTGTATGCAGACTTGACCTTTAGCTCAGAGGTAGAATGACTGTTTCCGGTAGACCCTCGACTCAAGATACAAACAATCTAGAAAAAGAAGTAATAGAAATAACGGAAACAACATACTATAATAAACAACATATAGTATGGTAAATGATAAAATAAGATTATTAAATAATAAGTAGTCATAAAATGATAAGAAAAAATTAGGCTAACTACTTAATCACACCAAATCGGTCATTACACGAAATGGTACTTTTCGGCGTTACCTAACGATAGATTTAATGATACGATTTAATAAAATTTAAGTAACAATCCGAACAAACATTGTATTTAAACTAACATTACAATATAGACAACCATCCAAACGAGGTGTAAAAGTAATTAACATTGACTGATTAAAAACCTATATTTCTTGGAATTAAATTTGATGCTTACGTTCTGTGTAATCTTTACTTTGCGCTACTCTTGAAAGTCTGTTTCGTTATTCCCCTTCTAGTGAAGATAGTGATGATGAGGAAGCTGAAGAAGATATGAATGTTGATGAATCCAAGGAAAATGAGGATGATGAAGTTGCTGTTGCATTAGCTGCTGCTGATGCACTTGGAAAGGCTACACAAGTTTCTTCTGTAGGAACTGATGACATAATTGATGGTTTAAAGGAATTGGACATGGACAACTATGATGAAGAGGAGGAGGGTAAATTTAGTGCATTGACTCATATGTTGATTTGGGTTGAACATAGTTTTTTTTATATCTAATATAATGGCGGTATTTTTCATATTCAACTCTTTTTGATAAGATAAATATTTTTCATATTAATTTTTCCCAAGCCTAGCTTATATCAATTTTTGTTTGGAAAACTGTTCCTAACTTTTCTCTCTTTTTGTATGTGTTTGACATTGTCAGGAATTGAGCTTTTTGGTTCAGGACTCAAAGACTTGTACTACGCAAGTAATGACATGGACCCATATCTCAAGGATAAGGTTGTACTATGATCAATTTGTAGTTTCATCATGTTTTATCCGTTCAAGTATTACTAACTCAGAAAATTATTTTTTCAGGACAATGACTCTGAAGAAGATGATGACATGATAATAAGACCTGATGATTCTGTTATAGTTTGTGCAAGCAATGAGGATGATGTCAGTCATCTCGAGGCAAGTAGAACTTACTTCACGACTCAACGGCTTGATAATACTTCCATCTGTATGGTCCAGTTAGTTTCATTTTGACCGCCCTTTGATTTGTGACTCTGATCCGTGCCAACAGATAATGATTTTGGAAGATCTATCAGATGGTGAAACAAACATGTATGTTCACCATGCTCTTATTATACCTGCATTTCCTCTCTGCACAGCATGGCTTGATTGCCCTATTAAAGGCGGGGAGAGAGGTA
>JAJOOD010005493.1:0-36013 GCA_029582525.1 Solanum tacnaense
GGGTACTCAATGGATGTGATTTATCCATGTAAAATCGCTTTAAAACCTTTTCTGTGTATGTTGATTGATGGACAAAAATTCCATTTTTCAAATGCTCAATCTGTAGGCCAAGACAATTTTGTTTTACCAAAATCTTTCATTTCAAATTCTTTCGTTAAACACTCAACAACTTTTGAAAGCTCTTTAGGAGTGCCAATGATATTTAAATCATCAACATACACAACTATTATAACAAAATCAGATCCATACTTTTTTATAAAAACACAAGGACAAATAGGGTCATTTTTGTACCCTTCATTTAGCAAAAATTGGCTAAGACGATTGTACCACATTTGCCCTGATTGTTTCAATCCATATAAGGATTTCTGAAGCCTTATCGAACAATTTTCTTGCGAATTTTTATATGATTCAGGCACATTGTATGCTTCAGGAACTTTCATGAAAATATCGTGGTCTAATGAGCCATATAAATAGGCTGTGACAACATCCATTAGACGCATTTAAAGCTTTTCATGAACTGCCAGATTTATTAGATACCTGAAGGTAATTGCATCTACCACAGGAGAATATGTCTCCACATAATCAATGCCAGGCCTTTACGAAAAATCTTGTGCCACAAGTCGTGATTTATATCTTACGACTTATCTTTTTCATTTCGTTTTCGCACAAAAATCTAATTGTACCCCACTGGCTTGACACCTTTAGGTGTTCGGACTATTGATCCAAAAACTTGACGTTTTTCAAGTGAAGTCAATTCTGCTTGAATTGTGTCTTTCTATTTTGGTCAATCATTTCTCTGTCTGCATTTATTGACAGCTTTTGGTTCAACATACTCACCTTGTTGCATTATTTCAACAGCAACATTATAAGCAAAAATATTGTCTACCACAATATTATTTCGATTCCACCTTTTGATCGTCGAGACATAACTTATTGAGATTTCTTCATTCTCATTATTTTCAGTTATTTGGACCTTCTTTGTGGTCTTATCATTTGTTATATCTGGGAGCTCTTCTTGAGCAATTTCCTCCATGGTATGATCTTCATGATCATTTGTTCATTTTCTTTTCCGAGGATTTTAATCCTTTGAACCAATTGGCCTACCACGTTTTAAACGTGGTTTTGACTCATTTGCTTTAACAATTTTTCCTACCGGGACATCAACTCGAACTGGAGCATTTGCTGCTGGAATATAAGATTTAGTAACCCTTGGAAGGTTAGTAAATGCATCTGGTAGTTGATTTGCAACATTTTGCAAATAAATTATCTTTTTAACCTCTTGCTCACATTGATTTGTTCGAGGATCCAATTGAGATAAAGATAATGAATTCCAATCTATCTCTTTTTCCAACTGCTTATGTTCTCCCCCTAATATTGAGTATACTGATTCATCAAAATGACAATCAGCAAACCGTTTCGTAAATATATCTCCTGTCATAGGTTCCAAATATTTGATGATAGAAGGAGATTCATACCCAACATACACTCCCAACCTTTTTTGGGGACCCATCTTTGTGCGTGGCGGTGGGGCAATTGGAACGTATACCGCGCACCCAAAATTTTTAAGATGGGAAATATTTGGCTCATGGCCAAAAACCAACTGTAATGGAGAGAATTCATGATAACTAGCTGGCCTATACGCAAAAATGTTGCTGCATACAAAATAACATGCCCCCATATTGAAACAGGTAAGTTTGTCCTCATTAACAATGGTCTAGTTATCAATTGGAAGCGCTTAATCAAAGATTCCGCTAGATCATTTTGAGTGTGAACATGAGCAACTGGATGTTTAATTGTTATCCCAGTGAACAAACAATAATCATTAAAGGCCTGCGATGTAAACTCACCAGCATTATCAAGACGAATTGTCTTTATTGCATAATCTAGAAATTGTGCTCTTAATCTTATTATTTGAGCCAACAATCAACTTTCCTTGAGAACAAGCAGCACAAGAGAATTTCTTTGATTGAAGAATTTTTTGATTCTTCAAAGTATGCCCATGTGAATTCTCAATAATTTTGCATATCATATTATAACCTGGATGGCCCAACCGATCATGCCAAATGATAAAATCATTAGGATTAGTAAACCCTTTGTTTACTATGGCATGTGATTCAACCATACTAATACTTGTATGGTACAATCCAAAAGAAAATGCGGGTAATTTTTCATGCACATATTTTTGCCCCAATTTTACTGTAGTAATATAAAGGTATTCAACCTTTCCTTCATTGGCAGTCTAAACATGGTAGCCATTTTGGCGAATAACCTTGAAACTTAATAAGTTTCTTTGAGACTTACTACAGTACAACGCATTTTTAATATTTAATATCGTTCCCCCATGTAGTAGTAAGGCCGCTCTTCCAGAGCCCTCAATTAATTTTGCACTACTAGATATTGTATTAACATAAGCCTTTTTCATAATCAAATTAGAGAAATATTTCCTTTCTCTTAAAATAGTGTGAGTTGTAGCACTATCAAGAAGATACATATCTCCATTACTCATTTTGAACCAATTGAAGATTGAGGAATTTTATTTATCTTCATAAAATAAAGAGCAACTTTCACATATAGCAAACACAAAATTCATATTTGTATGTTATAGCAAAGTTTGCATAATTACGCTCCATAGCAAACATATATATGTATAATTCGCTATACATATACAAAAAAAACAGTTGTATAATCTGCTTTGGTATACATATACAAAAAGATCAATTGTATAAAGTGCGAGAGGCGAGTGAGCGAGATCTGGGAGAGGGGAACGAAAATATATGTATATATACAATTTTCACGCATTTTATACATTTGAGTTTTTGTAAAAAGTGAGAGAGACGAGTGAGAGAGCGAGATTTGGGAGAGAGGGGAACGAAAATCTATGTATATATATACAATTTTCTCTCGCTTTATACAAACACAAAGACATTTTATACAATTTACTTTTTTTTATATAAAGTGAGAGAGACGAGTGAGAGAGCGAGATCTGGGAGAGTGGTGAGCGAGATCTGGGAGAAGGGAGAGAGAGGAACAAAAATATATGTATATATATACAATTTTCTCTCGCTTTATACAAATACAAACACACTTTATACACTTGTGTTTGTATAAAAAATGAGAGAGGCGAGGGAGAGAACAAGAGTGGCGAGCGAGATTCATCAGGAGAGAGGTGAAATAGCAACAATTTGCTATGAGGTACAATTAAATCAAACTATATTTATAGCATTTAATTTGAATTAATAGTTTGCTATTATATAATTTTCCCTAAAATAAAAGTACATCATAAGAAATATGAAAAGTCAACAACTATGCAAGAAAATAAAATTACTTTTTTTTTTCTGAATATAAAATCAACATAAGGAAAAGCATAACAATTAAAAGCACATAAATAAAACAACATAATTATTTTCCCCAATCAAATGATCAAACATTAGTTTTGATCTCCAAAGAAGTCTTCAACTTCCAAATGAGTAATCATCATCTTTTAAAGGCAAATTTGCTTCAATATTGTCATCATATTTTTGTGAAGGCCCCGCCTCGGCATCATTTTTATAAGTCAAGTGTGACTCCACCCGAGTATTAGAAGAAGATGCACCATTTTTATTTCCTTTTCTTTTCAAGGAATCTTGATAAAGCCTAACAAAATGCTCAGCTGCTCGGCATTCATTCTTCCAATGCCCTTTCATTCCACAACGTTGACAATTGCCTCTTGAAGGACTGCTTTGCGAACCCATATTGTTCTCCCTTTTGTGGCGACCACCACCACGATGATTATTATATCGTCCTCTGCCATTGCCATGTCAACGCACATTATTTTGACCCTGATTTTTATTTTGTTTTCTTTCAGACTGGCCATGTGCTTCAACCTCATTTGCTTCCGGTAACGGAGCAGTTCCCATGGGACGGGCCTCATGATTTTTCAATAAAAGAGTATTATGTTGCTCATCCACAAGAAGGCATGTGATCAATTCAGAATACTTTTTTAATCCTCTTTCACGGTATTGTTGTTGTAATATCAAATTTGAGGCATGAAAAGTTGTGAGAGTCTTTTCCAACATGTCCTCATCTTTTATATCTTCTCCACATAATTTCAATTGGGAAGTAATTTTGTATACAACAAAATTATATTCACATATAGTTTTAAAATCTTGTAACCGTAAGTGAATCCATTTATAACGAGCCCTTGGCAATACCATTGCCTTAAGGTGGTCATACCTTTCCTTCAAACCAATCCACAATTCAAGTGGATCTTTCACCGTAAGGTATTCAACCTTCAATCCTTCATCCAGATGATGACGAAGGAAAATCATTGCCTTTGCTTTGTCCTGACTCGACGCTGTATTACCATTGGTAATAGTGGCACCAAGACCTTTAGCGTCAAGGTGAATTTCAACATCAAATACCCATGACAAGTAATTATTTCCAGAAATGTCAAGTGCCACGAACTCAAGCTTTGATAAATTCGACATGATAAAACTATCATAGAAAATAATTAAATTAGAGTAAAATAGACAATGAGTAAATAATTAAGTAGCAACACTTTTTTTTTCATCAAAGTAAAATTAGCATACAATCTAAATTAATATTATGCCTCACAAATAACAAAAATAACTTTTAGTAAAATTGTTGATAAAGTCTTTTCATTAAAAATTAATCAATAGTATAGATAATTCACTTTTTCCATTGAGAACAGAAAACACTCGAATTTGTAGTCCATTCATTTTTTTTTTCACAAAACAATGACCTTCATCTTCTCTTCGCAAAATCGATAAATGGTTAGCCTTTTTTTTTTTATTCAATTATAAATAACATGTAAAGTATAAAAAGTATAGCCACAATTTAATAATTTTAACATTAGATTATAAATGGATACCTCACAAGAAATGTTGTTCAACCTTGAGACTTCGTGCTGATAACGTGTTGTAAAACTTAAGAAGAAAAGAACAATATAAAGAGGAAGAGAAGAAGACTATAAGACAAGAGAAGCAATATAAGATCACTTTCTTTCTTTCAAGTGTCATAAACATTACATTAAACCTTGAGAATTACTACCCATTAAGGAGGAAATAAACTTAGGAGTTATGGTCATCCAATTAACTATATTATCAACAACATTACTACCAATAAAGGATGAAATTAACCTAGGAGTTATGGTCATCCATTTGACCACATTATCAACAACATTACTACTCATAAAGGAGGGAAATTAACCAAGGAGTTATGGTCATCCATTTAACCACCAAAATGATTTACAACAAGTATCTCTTATTTTATAATATAATTATTCCTTATTGTAATATAAGGATAAATTAATTATGGATATACTATAATCTTATATATGACATATATTATTTGTCCAAAGGTACATAAAGTTATTTTATTTTAATTGATAAAATGAAATTAAAAAGAAAAAAAAATCTTACATTTTTATTTGTTAAAGTGATTTTAAAAAGAAAGAAAACAAGAACAATGTTTTATATTAATTCGGATGTGTTTAAAAAAGTAAAATATTCATTAAAAAAACATTTTTGACTCATTTGGTAACTATACAGTTTAAGGACATTTTGACCCTTTTCCTACTAAAAAATAATAGCAATTACAAGTCATCAAATTCAAAATATAAATTTATACATGAGTCATCCTCACCCGAAACAACACTTTGACAATTTTGCTACCATTGAACTTGAACGGTTGAACTTAATCAAAAGATCAACTTGAACACTTTGCCAATTTTGTTACCATTGACTTGAACGGCTGAACCTAATAAAAAGATCAAATTAAAATTTAAAATTTAATATATATCATATGTTCAAAACCAAATAAAATATTAAAAATTGAAATTCACCATTAGGGCATTACTCCCTCTATTCCATATTAATCACCATTAGGCATTACTCTCTCTATTTCATATTAATTGAATTTTTGAGGTGTTTCACACTCTTTAAGAAAAGTAGATTAAGACATAAATTGAATATAGTTTTCCATTTTTACCCTTATTAATTATTGTCAAATTTATTGAAGTCATCACATTGAAAATCCAAATGAAGGGTAAAATTGGAAGAATATTTTAAAAATAGTCTTGAAGATTGAACAATTAAGTTAATTTGAAAAATATAAAATGCCTCAAAAATTCAATTAATATGGAATGGAGGGAGTAAAACACAAAAGACATAAATAAGTAAATTAGTTTTACACTAAAATATACAATATTAAATCTTACAAACTTCAAGTTTCTCAAGATATTCCAAACTTTCTTTCACACCTATAGAATGAGTTTCTTTTCTAAGTCAATCTATAGCACAAATAAGAGATTGCACAAATTTAGGAGTCAAATAGCTTCTAAATCGATCGAGAATACGACCATCAATATTAAAAGTACATTTCGATGCCATACTATAAATTAATGTATCTTTGCAACTCTGACTTAGCACCTCCATTTCCACAATCTTTCTTTTGTTTCTTCAAGTGAAACTTAGTTATCAAAGATTTTGTTCTCACACTTTGAGAACTAGATGTATCAGATATATCATGAGATGAAGTAGATCTAGGTGGAGATGATTGAGAATATCTTGAATATTCTTTTTAAATACTCTCCAAACAAAGCATTCACATAAATATTCACTTCTTTATCTACTTTTTTTTTTCTTTCTATCTTCCCCCAAATAGCTCTTCAAGTCCAAAACTAACATATATATGTCAGACCGCAACTAAACATATTAAAATATAATTTTTAACAAGAAATTAAAATCATAAATATACCAATTAAACTATCCAATATACCTTTTTATGATTTGCTTCATAGCGGTGAAATTTAAGGTTGATTTGGGTATCAACTTCCAACCAACATATCCTTCAACATTAGAATCATTGGTTGCATAGTCTAAAGAATCTTCACATTACTCTTTTTAATTGCTTTGATTTTTTCTCTTTTGTCATGTGGCATATTTAACTTAATGGTAATAATAGTACTTTCAATAAAACCAAATATACTATATTCCTTGAAATCTCTATAATAAGAGTTTTAGAATTTAAATATACCACTCAGAAACACATTCACTGCACTAACAAGAAAGAAATCAACATTAAATGGCTAGCTCCTTCCCCTTGATGTAACAAACTCAATGTTGATGATGCTTTTCATATAATATAATAATCTATATAATATTTTGTAACTATTCTATATATTAATATAATATCTTATTAACCAAAAAAATTATATATATCAATTATTAGTAATAATTTCTTTGCGCTTTAAACATGTAATTCACATGCCTCGAACAACGAATGCACAACACAAATAACTCGCAACTAACAAATAGCTATAGATTTTATTGTTTAGCTATCATATTATTAACGGGACAAGCTAGTAATTTATTTTTTTAGGAGTTACTCTTAATACATCTGCAACAAGCTGTGCAAAATCAGCATACTCATTACATTTATCGTTCAAAATCGATGACATTTTCACACAATCTTCATCTTGACAATCCAAAATTTTGTCAGCAGAATACAAAATTGCAACAGCTGCAACGAAAGTCGTGCCTGCAGACAAACTTTGATTTGCATTTGGGATAATTGCTTTTACTACCAAACTATAGTCTTTATAGCAAACTTGAAGGCATTGGTTGGAATTATTTGGTTTGGTAGAAGTTTGATTATCTATCAATCCCTTTACGTAGACAAGATTGTGAGCGGCCCGATCTAGGGCCGCTCTAATCATGATATACGCTAGACCTTTGGCATCGGTGTTATTGGTGTACTCGCTTGAATTATAAAGAGTTTGAGAACATAAGGTAATGTTTCGAGTCTGGGCGCACACATTGGATACTAAATCGGCAGATGTGTATTGAAGTAAAATGAAGAGAGTAAGAAAAAATGTTACCCATAGTGTATAGGTCATTTTTTTTGTTCTTGTTCAAATTTGGTTTTTTTTTTTTGAAATTTGTGCTAGGAAAAAAAAGATGTAGATCCATCCTTTTATTATGATTATTGGAAAATTTGGGATTAGATTTCATTTTAGGTATGTATAATAAATATATGTATCAAATTGGGTAAAAGTTTTAAATGCTTACTATTTTGAGAAAATCTTTTCTTTCTTGTTTACAAGGAAAAATAATAAATAATTTTAATTAATTCCATTCAGATTTTATTTGAAAGATCTACAGCGGGGATTTGTTAATTACTTCTTCTGTTCACTTTTACATGTCATGTTTGAACCTAACACACTTATTAAAAGGAAAAAAAATTAACATGACTATTATACTAAATTATCCATGTTAATTGATTTTTTATAGTATTAGTTTTTGAAAAATGATTTGAGGAATAAATAAATAATTAATGTTAAGGATAAAATATGAGAAAAAAATAATTATCTTTTCTTGATATGTTAAAAGTGAAAAAACAAAAATAAAATCTAATTTTAAAATATTGGACAAATATATATATATTAAAAAAAAAGGGGGGAGTAAATTATTTCCAATTATACAAATGAATCAATTGCATAACAAAAATGGATCAAGAAAATGATGATAAAAAAGATTAGAACTATCTCATAAGAAAAAACATTTTAAAAGGAGGATGAAACAGAAAATTAGTTTGTGTGGGTAAAGTTATGTATTTAAAAGGCTGCCATTTTAGTATGTTCAATGAAAGATTGAATATTTCTTATAATCACTATACATGGCCACCACCACACACAACACAGGTTTTCAAAAAGAAGAATATTCTTTTCCAAGAAAATACAAATGCGAAGAGAAAAAAATTGTCCAATGATTGATTGTTGGTTAGAATTATACATGTATAAATAAGATATAATATATAATCAGACACTTCAATTTAGTTTCAGCTATCAAAAAATCATTCTATCTTTGAATATGCACATTAAAAAACACTTCTCAAAATAAATTAGATTTTAAAATTTAGATGGTGACTAATACATCAATTCTCTATATCTATCAAGAGCAAAAAAATAATAATTCAAAAATAACAAAGACTTAGAAATATAATGAGTCAAAATAGCTATATAATTTATTTTATTATGATTTGTAGCTACATATATATTAGATGAGGAGAGAGGCGAGCGAGATTGAGAGAAAGAGGAGGGAAGCGAGAGAGAGGAGAGATACAAATTGTATTTATACATCTGCTGGATAATTGTATATATATAACTAGTATGCATATGTAATGTTTGTATTTGTACATCTGTTGATAATTGTATATATGTAATTAGTATGTATATGTATTGATGTATACAATTGTATCAATGTTGTATCAAGTTCAACATTAATATTTGTATAATTGATTGTTATCATTTGTATTAATGTTGTATAAACGAATACATATATATTTGTATTTTGTATTGCTGAAGAGAATTTGTATGATTGACACTTATTATTTATATTTGTATAATTGATTATTATCATTTGTATTTATATAACTTATTGTTAATATTTGTATTTCTATAACTAATTGTTATAATTTGTATTTGTATTGAGAAAGAAAGCAGAAAAAAGGTGAGAGAGAAGAGAGGAGGTAAGGAAAGGAGAGAGGAGAGAGAAAATAACAATAAAGGGTGTGTTTGATATGAAGGAATATATTTTTCTAGATAATGTTTTCTTGGAAAATAAGTGAATTTTTAACTTATTTTCTCATGTTTGGCTTGTTAATAGAAAATATTTTTCTGGAAAATATCATTTTTAATGATTGGTTGTTGAATGAAAAATATTTTTCAAAAAATATCTTTTATTTTTTGCTTGAGATTAAAAAATTCTCTTTAGGAAAATAATTTTTGATCCAAAAATCAACCCCAATAATTGATCTAGGACCCGACCCCGACACCCAAACTAGGACAAGACCCTGATGACTAGGGTTGTTCAAAACCGAACCAAAACCGAAACCGAACCTGATAATTTTGAAAAGAATTTTTTCTGAGGGGGGGGGGGGGAGGAGTTGGGTGAGGTAAAAAAAAATCGTAAATTTTAAAACATTTTTCAGAAATAATTTTTATTTATTTTTGTTTGAGGGGGAGGGGGGATGGTTTGGGGATAGGATAAAAATTTATTTGAAATCTAAAATTAGAAAATATTTTCTAGAAAATGTTTTCCTCCATACCAAATACACCCAAAATCCTAACTATAGCTAGAAATTATAATTCTTTGAATGTATAATAATATGTTGTAAATACATACCACATATTTGCCGTAAGTAATTTTCCCAAAAAAAAATACAGGAAATACCTAAAAATAAACTTTTGCATTCGGTCCAAGAACTATTTATAAAGAAAAAAAAACACATCAATCTTGTCTAACTTTCTTCCACTTTTCATGATTTTAAACCTTTCATTCTTCTTTTGACCAAATATACAAAGGTAAAATATTTAAAGTAAAGATTGTGGAATATTAGAAAGATCTTTGTTAAAACATGGTATACAACTTTACAAGCATGGGATTTGGGAACACAGTCACATACTGGTAAATACTCCCTCCTTTTAAGTTAGTGTAATACTATTTTCTTTTTATTTCCAAGAAAACGATAATTTTTAAACTTTAAAAATATTTAACTTAAATTTTTATTTTAATAATTAATGTAAGTCTTTTTATAGTAAAAAAAATGTTATAACGAATTTATGAAATTATAAATTTTAAAAATCTTATAACCATAACGGATAAACATCACCTGTCAAATTGGTTCATGATATCCCTCTTGAATCAGAGCCTTCTTGTTTTCGAGGGAAAATCTATCAAATTTCGTTAACCATTACAAATATTATTACATGTTTATAACCACAAAATTAAAGACCGTATCGATTCAAATGATGCCACATAAATTAAAACAGAGGAAATAGACAAAAGCAAAAGGCAAAGATATAGCCCCATGAATAAACAGTCACTGGCAATGCCAACAATTAATGTCCAATAACTATCACTTCAAATTATTTTCCTGTTTTTTTTTCTTGCTATAATTTACACAATAATGCATGCAACTCCATTTATTTCAGAAGAGGGTTGTGGTTTGAATGTGAAATAGGAATGGGCAGTCTGAGAGGAAATCATTCAAAAACACAAAAGTCCCATCTATTTTTGTTTAGTCTGAAGGGGAAACACGAATCTTGAGACTAATTGTACCCCTTCTACTTTTTGTTACATTGGTAACATCACTAATAGTTCCATATTAACATATTATATTGATGAGTTACATGTTAAAGGGAAAATTAAGAGTAGTTTAGACACATACTTTTATAAATCAAGACTATTAAATAGTTTTTTAGGAGTGGGTAAAAGATAAAAACTTACACTACTAGCTACACAATTTATTTTTTACAACCCTCCCTAGTGAGCTCCACACCCTTTTTGTTCCTTTGATGACTCGAACTTATTACAATCTACAAGTTGAAAGTGAGAGGTGCTTACAATCCAGGAACTCCCTCTCGTCGCTCACCGAAAGAATATGGATGGTAACCGATTTAATCAATATATATATATATGTAAATAGCCATAAACATTTTATAAAAATAATAATCTTTTATGTTAATCGTATTGATATTTCACCAAACATACTACGGCAAACCTATAAACTTATTGCATTCCTTCATCATCTCATACCAGTCATTTTGCCTTTCTCTTATTCGATTAAAACTTGACCAGAAAAAAAAATGCATCCCTCTTGTCTTATTGCTTTTGTTTATCAACCTGAAAAACAAGTTGTAATATTTCAAATTTTGCTGCTCATAAAGTTACGTTGTTGTGGTCCAACTTACCATATTTGACTTTGGTGTGCAAGATTGTAAGTAGATTTTGACCTTGAGATTTAAAAATGAATGGACATCAAAACACATTAGGTGAAAAATTATGACTATTATTCACTCTATGTTGAACGTATATCGATTCTCAAAAAGTCCTTCTCCTCACACCTTGAAAAGACTCGTGGGGTTTCCGTCTATAATTATACTTTCTTCATTTCAATTTATTTGTCATGTTTTAATTTCACACGAAATTAAAGAAATGAAAGAGAACTTTTGAATTTTGTGACCTTAAATTAAAAATAGGATTACTTAAAAATATGTCAAATGTATCAAAATGTCTTTTAATCTTATGATCTTAAGTAGGAGTGTCAAAAATGAGCTCAACTATAAGTAACCCGCCTAAAATTTTAAGGATTGGGCTCAAAATGATTTGAATTGGGTTCATTCTCAATTCATTCAAGTTTTAACCCATTTTAAGAGAATCCTCAATTGAGCCCCATTTAATCTCCAATTTCAATTGGTTTTAAGACTCTTTATTTGCATTGATGTAATGTATATTCCTATATTAAAGGTTTGAATTACTATCTATTTTATATCTTTTAGGATTTATCTATCTATTTGTAACTTCTTCTTTTTTTAATTTTCTTGAGTTGAAATTCAAATTGTGGTTATAAAACTTAAATAATAATAATGTTAAAATTATTGAGATTAAGTGGGTCAAATTGGGTGGGTCACACTAACAAAAACAACTTTTAGCGGCAGTAAATATTGACATTAATAAAGAGTGCTAAAGTCTTTACCGGCATTAGTTAACTGTCATTAGAACCAATGTCGCTAAAGGCTTTAGGGACATATACAAAGAGTGTTAATTGCTGCTAAAAATCATTTTTGATGTAGTGTCAAGACCCATCCCATCTTTAAGCCCATTTGAGCTCAAAGTAAACTTAGGCGGGTCAGGACCCAACCTTATTTCTATTTCAACCTATTTTAATATCTTCAATTTCAACTCAACCACCCATTTGACACCCAAATCATAATCATGTTACGTGGAGAATTGGAACTGAAAGGTTGCTAAAAAAACATTCTTTAATGTAAATTTAACTTAACGTGTGGATAAAAAAAACATTCTTTAATGTAAATTTAACTTAACGTGTGGATACTTTTTGTCACAATTATGTTTAGATTATATCCAAATAAGAGAATTGGCTTTCTGCAATAGATGTAAGTGAATAAATTAATGCATTTTGAACATTTGAAATATTCCTTTCTATGTGTTCCACACTCGTATAATATTTCTATATAATCATGTTTGGTACGTGGAATATATGTATTGTTGTCAGGCTAGCACCAATATTTTATATTAACCATCTCACTATTCCTAACCCCATGGCCCATGTTTAAAGATGATAGTGAATTCCTTGTCCCAAAGTTCTAAATATCGAGGCAATAGTATAAGCAAATTGCATGTATATGTCTTTGTTTTTTTATGGGGTTTGTGTTTTTGGAGGTGCATACTTACATATATAAACATTCACATAGGACACTAATTAATTTGTTATAAATAAAATTGGGAACTTTAATTAGTTATATATAGGCTTCACACACATATATATACTTGGATAATTGAGTTATAATGTAGGAATTATTAGGTGATGACTAATAACGAGCGTGTACGTACGGTAACACAAGATTATTGTTAACAAAGGTAACTCTTATTAGTCTGGTATAAGATAATCGTAAGTTGTGTGGTGTTTGGGGTGATCTCGATGTCCCTTGAAAATCTAGATGATCAATTGTCGACCACACTTCATGCAATTTGTTTTTACCTAGTGTTTTAATATAGTATTACAAATTTTTTTAGATAATATAGTCACACGTTTTCGATGAATAGAACTTAACCCCTTTCACTAAACCCTAGGTCACATGTCCCTACACACCCATTGGTTCCTCGTGGTCCAAGTGGGGAAGACCCTTTGCTTCGTTACGCAGATGTTGGACTCGTACAAGACAGGCACCCCATTTCCATCACACACTACTTATCTTTAGCTACCACACGAGTGTTGTCCTTTCCTTTCCTATTTTCAATTTTCTTGGTATTTTTTCCGTATTGAAGTCGTCGATTAAATTTAGATCGAACATTATAGGGCTCTTTTAGGGGTGGCGCTTACAACACGTTTTTCTTCATATTCATATCTCGAACTGAAACCTCTTATTAAAGATAATGCAGTCTCATCACTACACCACAACTCATGTTGATAGTTTCTCTCTTTTACTTTCTTACTTTGTCATCCCTACACTTTCTTATATATGACACTTATGGTCCATTAATTTTACTCTATCCATCATTCCTCGTATCATTTTTTCCAATTGTTTTGGTCCAAGAAAGGGAAACAAAGGTTGCATGAACAAAATAAGGACAGTCCCTTCATGACCCCCCCACCCCCACCCCCACCCCACAATACAATCAATCAATCTGAATTTTGGTCCCATTAAAACAGGGTTTTTTTCACAGAAAAATGGATCCAAACAAAACTAGTCCTTGTCATCTTGTTTTCCTTGTACATCAAAAGATCACCTACATATATATGTATGTATTTAATAAATACATACATATACTTTCTACGTTTTCATTAATGTGGCATCGTTCACCTAATTAATACAAAATTTAAAAAAGAAATAGAGATTTTTAAACATTTTGTCTAAAATATTTCTTGACTACAAATTATATGTTTTTTTTTTTTCAAATTATATGTTTGATTTTTAAAAAGATTAGTGTAAGAAAAGAAATAAAAACTTTTCATAATAATTGTGTCAAGTCAACAGAATCAAATAATACAAAATAGAGGGAGTATATGTTGAATTCTTCATATGTTTATTTCTATATATATATTGATTTTCTTCAATGAAAATTCTCGTTACATTTTTGAGGTGTTAGAAATCTTTTTTTTTTTTAAGTGCGGTGTCAAATTGGATATTAAGACAAAGAATTTTAAAATTAAAAAGAAAAGTTCAAAATATTTTATTCTTCTTTTTTTTTTTTTAGCTAAATGAGGAAAAATGAATTGGCTTTTCTTTTTTTCTTTACTAAAAAGCACATGAGTGATGGCAGCCTAAAGCAAACGTATATAGGCATTCTAGTAGATCAACATGGCCTATGAATAAATATGTCGTACATTATTGAATTTTGTAACCTCGTGTGACATCATTGAAACTTTGAGTAACTTTTCTATTTGTAGTTATTGTGTTTTTTGAAAATATAAAATGAAACAAAATATATACTCCACAATAACTCCACTAAGTATTTGCTACCACTGGAATTTATTTATCGTAAGGAAAAGAGTTGGAAAAATATTTCAACTTTAACTGAAATTGTTGTTACAATATCTAATTTTATGGAGGACCTTTTACCCCTGCACTATTTAATAGTGTATTTTAAAGGTATATATGTGCCCACGTGGACACATTACTATTTATAATCACGTGAACACATATATACCTTTAAAATACACTATTAAATAAGTACAAGGGATAAAAAGTCCTTTCTAAAGTTTGATATTGTTACAGCAACTTCGATCAAAGTTCGAATATATTTCAATATTTTTCCCTTTATTCTACTTATAGCATCGATCATATTTGTATATGATGTTTTTTTTACTTCCTAGGCCTTTTTTAACTCCACGAACTTGTTTCAAAATAATTGTTAATTTAGAAATTTAAGATTAAAGTTAAAAAGAAGTACTCACTCGGTTCCAGTATCTCTAACTTTATGTGGCCTTTTAAGTGAATAATAAATACTCAACTTATTTCGATATTAACTTTTTTTTAAAGGTAAAATTTCGTTATACAAATCATAAAAAATGAAACAAGGAGTAAAAAGAAAGGTAAAAAAATATTATATTATTTTGTTTTTCATCCAATATTCAGTATTTGCATTAGAGTTAACTATTATGAATTCCCACCATATAGAACTTTATTCAAAAGAAAGCGACTATCTAAAATTTGAATCTGAAATCTCTGATTAAGAGAGGAACAACCTCATCTGTCGCATCAGATAACGGTAAGAAAGGTAAAAAAAGGTTGAGAAAGAAACACGAGTGAAGTTGTCTCTCTATCATGATATTTCTCATTTTAATAAATGGAAATAGTCTTATTAGGGTGTTGTGTCTTTGACTTGGACTGACACGTTCACCCCCCCTTTCATTGAATATCAATAGCAATAATAGAATCCATCCCCACACCCAACCTTCAACAACTCATAGAGCCATTCTCTTCAATTCAATTCTTCTTCTTCAATTCTTGTTTCTCTCTTTAATTGCACATTAATTACCTAACACACACACACACACACACACTATATACCTTCATTTGGGCGTGCGATGGGCGGCGTATTACACCATAATTTCTCTTTTGCAAAAATAGCCACTTTAACGTTCCTTTTGCTTACTCCACTTGTTTCTGCTTTTCGGATAAATCCCACTACAACACTCAGTAAGTTATTCGGCTATCGTTTGACTATAGATTTTGAATCAAAGTTTTTAAATATTTGTTTAGTTATGAAATTTTATCTCCGAATATTTCAAAAATTTAAAACTTTATGGAGAAACTTCACTTTAATTCACGATACTTCAATTCTTTTTCAAATAAGATGCATGTTGACAACTTTTTGTTTTTGTATTTTAGCTTCAAAATTTATGGATAAACGGAGCTTAATACCGTGTGAAGATATTTTTGTCGATGAATGCACGATTATGTATAATGTTTATGTTTAATCATTCTGGATAATGCTTTACGTCCTCTGTATTAATTGACTAGTTGTGAATTGTGCATTTTTTTATTTTTTAAAAACTTTTCTTTTCCGATTAATTTAGATTTGCGTCTCCTTAATTATGTGTGTTTTTGTGAAATACCTTAATGTTTATGTTGAATTGTATAATTTTTCTTAGAGGAGTACGCATGTGCTATTATGTAGCGTTCGAAATTTGTTAGTTCGATTAATTTGAATTTACGACGAAGATAATTATGTGTGTGTTTTTTTGTGAAATATAGGTGGTAGTGAGTCAGATGTAATTGAACGAGTTGTGACTCAAAGAAAACTGAGTGGACCGGGTTCATCACCACCCACCTGCAGATCCAAATGTGGATGGTGTTCGCCATGTAAACCGGTTCGGGTTTCGGTTCAACCTGGTTTTAGTTTCACTTTAGAGTACTACCCCGAAGCGTGGAGGTGCAAGTGTGGAAATAATCTATTCATGCCTTAAAAAAAATCACTTAAATAGTTAGTACATTACTTTTTTTTTTTTACTTTTGTATTTAATTGTTTAACTATGTACTAGTTAATTAATTATTCTATAATTATCTGAATTAGACTCTTTTTTTTTTAGTTATAATTTGTAAAGTTAATTTTTGCTCTGTGAAAAGATAAAAAGGAAAAGTGGAAAGAAGTATTTTGTTCTGTAGTTGTACCACTGATTCTTCTCTTTTTCATGCGAAACACAGAACATTGGAAACATAATTTTATTTTTTGAGATTGGAGAGGAGTGAGGGTTCGTTTGATCAAGAAATAAATTATTTCAAAATTAATTATTTTGTGATTAGTTATTTATATATTATTATTTGAATTTTATGGTTGGATATTGCTATTTCAGAATAACTAATTTCAAAATAAGTTATTTCGTAATTTAATCTCAATAAAAATTGGGATAATTTTTTTTCTAAAATTAGTTTAAAGTTGAATTTGTGAATAGGCATAATACATAAATGTGTATATCGTGTAGCTTGAGTTTAACTGATATTTACGTTCTTCAATTTTGAATATATACAATAAATATTTAAATTTTTATAAAGGTGTTTCTTTCCTTTGTTTCATAATAATCGTATGTTTTGGTTTTCAAATGTCAAACTATATGAATTTTGATCAATTGATCATATATTTTTTTTCACTATATCGATATGAAAATATTTGCAACTTGTAGTATTTTTTTGTATTATTTTTTAATTTTTAAAATGTTACATTAACATAATTTATTTTATTTTTAAAGATTAATCAAATAAACATTAAAAAATGAAATGTGACAACTATTTTGATACAAACAAATGTAGTGTGTATTTGATAGAAGTTTTTGAAGTGATTATAAATAATTGATATGTGCAATAACAAGGTAAACTAAACGCTATTTTTCCTTGTTAAAAATGATTACAGTATGCTTAATGTTATTTATAAAAAGATGTAAGTTCAAAACTATTTTTACATTTAAAAAAGGACGAGAATAAACCTTCTTTTTTTTTTTTAGTAAATCACAGAAAATGATATATTTTTGAATTTATAAACAATTAACTTTACATTTAGTGCTCCCTCTTTTTTTTTTATATCTAGGAGCACTTGATGCTTTTGGACTTTTGGTGAACCCATACATTTAAGTTTTCTTATACTTCTAAGTCTTCGTTTCTAGTAAAAACAACGTCAAATCAATTGAGACGAAGGGAGTACTATTTTGTGATATATGAATTCTAGTGAATATTGGTTAGAAATGGTATTTCTAATACATGCCTAAATATTTAAAATTTTGTCAAATAAAATAGATATTTAACTACAAGTATCCTTTTTTTTCCAACTCAATAAAAAATGCTTACCAAATTTCAAAATGATGCATGGAGTAAAACTAGTGAGTTGAAATCAATCAATGAGGGAGTATGGGCCTACTGGTGTCATTTGTGGGCCATTGGGCTGGGCTCAGTCAGATAGGCCTCATTTAATGCGGAGTCAGAGTTACAGATGGGCCGTGTGTCTCTGCTGGAAAAAGCCTGCTGCAATACACTGTAAATGGAAATAAAAAGTAATGCTGTCAAATCTTATTTACCCACCTAAATACTGAAACCTCACACGTGCAACTTTTTTTTCATCCGATGTTCGGTATTGGTGTTTTGACTACATTTGAATTGCGTAGAATTCAATTGAGGGTAGCACTCTCAACATGATATTTTTCATAATCAGGACTCGAATTCGAAACCTCAAGTTAAGAGTGAAACAGTTCAACCACTGCATCACATCTTATGTTGGTGAGCTTATATTCTATTTTGTAAGTTTATGCCAAGTTCATTTCTAGAGAATTCAGCAGCATCATTTAAATTTTTGTTTTCCTATCAGGTGTTCGGTATTCATATTGTAGCTTGATTAAATTCAAATTCGCACCAAAAAGACCAATATTGAAGATTAAGCACTCCTAACAAAGGTAATTCATTCCAAAACCATTTAATTAAAATTTAAAAATGAAAGAGTACTTAACATCATTTGGTGAAATATTCAGATTCACAAAATGAATGTATGGTGTAAAATGTAAATCTCCATCCAATTGTAGATATTTGATTAAACCACGAGAAACAGACAAATAAACTTTCGCCACATAAATTTAAATGAAATTCTCTGTGTACACGTGGCATTCCGTCAAAATTAGTTTTACTTTATAATATAAAGTTTATATTAAGGTCCATGTAACCAAATAATTAGCATTATCAGCAGAAATGGCAATCGAGGTGAGTTTCCAATAATTACTTTCTCTAATTTTCTATATTATAGTTTCGGAATATGTGTTCAGTTAAACCAAAACACTTAATTTGTTCGATAAATTATTGATTAATTGAATTGTTTTATAAGTTTAGGCATGGTTTATGGATGAAAATTCAGAAGATCAGCGGCTACCGCACCAGAAGAACCCACCGGAGTTTGTTTCAGTGGAGAAATTAGCAGAACTCGGAGTTTTATACTGGAAATTGAACCCTAATGATTACGAGAACAATGAAGAATTGAAAAAAATTCGTGAAAGTAGAGGCTACAGCTACATGGTAATTCTGTTATACTGTTCATTTTCTTTCAATTTATTGATGTTGCTTTAATTTGCTTAATAAATGTTTGGGCTTGGGACTTCCACGTTGGAGGTCTCAAAGTTCGAAACCCCTTGCCCAGGGAAAGCAAGGGGTGTACCTTTTGGGTCGAGCTCGTCGCATTGGGCTCGTGTGGGTTATCTCTCTTATGTGATTTGCGAGTTATTGCATAGAAATGAGGTTTTACCATGTGCGGCAGCCTAAGGGAGCAGCTGCGGTTTCCCTTGTCATAAAAAAAAATAGAAAATTTGCATATTTTAGTGTTTTTTCTGGTTTTTCTGTTGTATAATAAGGGGCTAATCTGAATATTAGGGTTTACCCATTCGGATTATCCCCTTTAAAGATGTATGGGTTCCATAGAACTCAAAAACTTCCGTTGAAATTCTGTATATATTTGTTGAGAATTAACTTGAATATGCTCATACAATAAGATTCAGAACTCATAAATTTCAAAAATTTGAATTTGCTCGAGACATCTGGTTAAAGATGAAGAGATGTCATTTATGATACCACTTTTAACTTTACTTCTTGGAGGTAGATTATTTGATATGAAGGTTGCTTTTAATTTACTTAATAGAATGGAAGAGCCACTTTGAGGTTCCTTTGAAATGAGGCATGTAAATGGAGCCACTACGAAGGAAGCTTCGAGCTCAAATTGGTCATGGGTTGGGAACGGGAATTGAGCTCTATGAGATCGTATGTCATGTGTACCTTATTTGTTCATCTTGAATTGAGGGGAGCCTGTTAAATTATGATACGGAGTAGTAATTAACCTAAAGATTTTTCCCAACTAAAGTCTGTGAATCAAATTGCTTTTGGAATTAATATTTTGATTTTTTTCAAGTTTGTGTTAACCTGTCTTCCGAATTCAAAGAAGCACAAAAATGAGTTTGTAGTTAGATTAGGCATGATGCAAAGCTATTGTAACAGGGTTTATGACTACCTCGCAGCAATTTGTCGATTTTCTACTTTAGATTTCTTGATTGGTAAGTTTTAGACATTATTTCTGAGATAAGACTGATGGTGAATATAGAATTGCCATTATCGTACCACGTTAAACATGTGCAAACTATACATCAGCTCCTCAGAAGTGTGTGTTGTTCAGCATATATGGTCATCTCGTATTCTTCGTAGCTCACAATTAACTCCACACAACACTACACAAAATCAATACTTGAAACTTCAGTTTCTTGGTTCTATTAGTCTAACAACTTAAAATGTAGATCGCGCACTGATCTGTGTGGTATGTTATGTTCAAAGATTTAAAAGTTGTTGGGTTTAAAATGTGTGAATATGAAGTGAAGGGTTGCGAATCTCCTGATGGGTTGCGACTTTTACGAAGGGTTGTAACCTTTACGAAATGTTGTATCTTTTCTAAAGGGTTGTGACCATTCAAAAGTTTGTGCATTTTCCAAAGGGTTGTGATCTTTCTGAAAGGTTGTCTCTTTTCCAAGGAGTTGTGACCTTTTCGATAAGGCACAATTAACGCATTTTCATACTACCCTTTGTTGGCTATAAATGGAGAGATTTTCTCTCATTTTTCTGCATCGAATTTTTCCCTTCCTCTGCATACATTTTTTACAAACAAGATCGATCGTGTGTGTGAGAGAGATCTCGTTGTTGTCTTTTTGAGTTCGTTGAAATTGTCAAAGTTTGAGGTACCGCTACTTCTTTAATGGTTAATCCGTTTTATCTTGGGAGTAATTAATCTACAACCTCGGATACTTGAGGGGATTAAATTTCTTAAGGACACACAATGGGTTCTATGGACTCGGATAGTTATTTTCTTTTCATCTTTATTGTTTCTGGTTTGTTAATCTGATTACAGGAGATAACAAAAGTCTATTTTTTTAACCAACTATTCATAATGAGCTGCACCATCATTTTCTTAATCCTTACATGTTTTCTCTTTGAAGGACTTGCTGGATTTATGCCCTGAGAAAGTTGATAACTATGAGCAGAAGTTGAAAAATTTCTACACGGAGCACATACACGCAGATGAGGAGATACGTTACTGTCTGGAAGGGAGTGGGTATTTTGATGTGAGAGACAAGGATGATCGCTGGATTCGCATCTGGATGAAGGCCGGTGATATGATCGTCCTGCCTGCTGGGATTTACCACCGGTTCACCCTAGATACTGATAACTATGTCAAGGTGTGTTGAACGAGTTCCTCTTTTATGAAGCATAGAATAAAAAAAATTCCACTTACCAGTGACTCGAACAAAGATCATAGAATAGTAGCGGAAACTTACATCTCAAATATCTGTACTGCATTTCAAACTTAGTACATAGTAATTGATAATCTAAAATTAGTAATGCAATGACTCTGTTCGCGTAGTTGTACATATTGTCAACAACCCTTAGGGAATGGACTAATAGTTCAAGCTCTAATCCAAATAAACCAAAGAAGTGAATTTCTCCCAGTTAAACTAATTGGTAATGCAACTATATATGTAACAAGTTTAACAGTAAATATGATATGTGATCGTTGTTTACGTGATGTTAACTATGCATTATTACATTTTGATGATTTTGTTGTGCAGTTGATGAGGTTGTTTGTGGGAGAGCCAGTATGGACGCCTTACAATCGACCACAAGAAGATCATCCAGCAAGGAAGGAGTACATCAAGAGTGTTACTGAAAGAGTTGGAGTGCCTCTTGCAGCACACTAAGACATATTTGAACTCTGCAAACCTGAGAGTGAGGCAAATTATTAAAACTTGGGAATAAGTTTTGCTGCATATTAATTGTTGTATGTTTGTATAGAATATCTTCTATATATCTGGAGACAATGTAATAATCAATATTAATCTAATCTGATGAATATATATCTAGACTTGGCCTATGGTCTCTAGTTAGTGAATTTATGCTGTGTTTAGATATTATGTCAATGACCTGTGGTTTGATATTGCACTAGGACCAAAAATGTATCCTTACAAAGTTGTATACAGAAAACAAATACTATGTTTTTTTTTTAATAAATATTTGAGATGGCTATGAAAAATGAAGTTCTTATATTTGCAAATGAAGATTTGAATATCAAAGAGTCTTTAAGATAAGTTGCAACTTTATCTTTCAATGGCCGGTCACATGCATTTCTTTTATTTCGAGCCTTGGTGGACAGAGTTACCTGATAGCTGTTGTTTGTGGGAGGTGGCATGTGTTTCATGAATCTAGTTTAAGTATGCAAAAGTTGGTCCGGACATCACGTTCCGACATAAACATTGAATGACAAATATTTTATAACACTCAAGTTGATACATACTTTGCAATAACAAAGTTCAAATTGCATGTGAGCAACGTACTAATTATGTCAATAATATATATGCACAGAATAATTATTACAAAATGACTAACCTTAAAAGACCTTTGGTGAATTGTTTAAAACAGTACTTTATTCCCCACCTCCACTTAAATAGTGTTTAAAATACTTAATACAAATACTTAAAGTTGCATTCCAATGGGCTATCACAACCAGGTTAGCAGTTTTGTCGACCAATAGTGATGCCTTTAATAAAAAGAAAAACCACCGTGATAAATATTTAAAGACTGTACTTACGATACATAGCTATAGCCTTAAAATATTACGAAACGTAGCTATATTTTGAGTTCAACTGATGATACAATATATATTGATACCCATGTCTGAATACAACTCGTTCATTAACACATGTAATGTCTGATACAATAATTATAACTACGTTTTATAAATATACACACTATAATTGTGTTTCATAATCATACTTTAAATCATAACCATTTATAAATTTGTATGTATTATACCTTAGATTATGAAACTGAAACCGTTAGCAATATAATTTATTTATTTTTAAAAAAAGACACTAGTTGTAATAAAAAACTGAATTTCACACCCAACTAACCTCGTAAAAGGAAAAAGTCTCTTGACTTAGACAAATAGTGACATTAATTTTTGTTATTTTTTAAATAATAAAGTATGTGACCGGCCTTTGGAATTAAAAAAATACACCATGGACATTCCACTTGTGGAAAAAAAAAGACCATGGACATTGACTCAAAAATGGTTTAACTATATATATTCTTATAGTACCATCCATTATTATCAGATTTGAACAAATAAGGAAGTATGGTTTCCATTGCAAAGGTATGTAATTCACATATTTTTTTTAAAAAAAATCCTTATGTATATTACATTGTTGTTCTAGGTAGGGATATACAAATTTTCTTGAATTATTATGGGTGTTGTATAGTTTCTTGACGCTAGATATAATGATATTTCTCAATAATTTCTATTTTAACTATACTAGAGTGTATGTAGATAAACAATGTCAACATCCAATGTTCTTTCATGCAGTTGAATTTTAGTAAGATGTGATATATATTCATTTTAGTCACAATATATAGTACAATAATACGGGGAAAGATCAAAAATGAGAATTTCGATGTGAAACTTCTTCACATTCCCCTCACATCTAGGATGTGAGTAATTTTAATATGAAAGCCTAACATCAGAGATGTGAGTCTTCTTTACATCCACTCACGTTCAAGACTGGACATCTGAAGCATGAACAATTTAATATGAAGATTCAACATCTATAATGAGAATTGAGAAGATTCTTACTCTAATACCATATTATGAATACTGAATCTAACTTAATTGTTTAGGCTATATAAAGAGACAACTCATCTCATTAACTATTGATGTGAAACTACTTTACATTTTTATTTTTAAAATGAATTAGCTAATGACAATTACAATTTAATTTCTCTCTACACAGATTTTTATTTCCCTTGTCTTCTTTTTTGGAATGGGTGTAATTGGTCATGTTTATGAAGAAGAAGAATATCATACTAAGGATCCTAGAGAAGAAGTCATAGAAGCATGGTACATGGATGATAGTGATGATGATCAAAGGCTTCCTCATTATCGCGAACCAAAGAAATTTGTGTCTCTTGACAAACTCGCTGGTAAATATACATTATTTTCTCTGTTTCAATTTATATGATAAATAATTTTTTTTTAGTTCATTATAGTAAAAAAGAATGATGACATTTTGAAATTTACTACGTACATGATATTTTCAGAACTTGGAGTGCTTAGCTGGAGACTTGATGCTGACAAATATGAGAATGATGAGGAATTGAATAAAATTCGAGAAACACGTAGTTATCTTTACATGGTATATTGAATTTTTTTTACATATAATATATTTATATATATGGAATAAACTTTGTCTATTTTCCAATGAGCTGTCTTTTTGTTCAATCAACTCGAATATTGTTGATTGATGAAAAAGATCACTTTTTTTCTAGAGCTGAACTCTGGAAAAAACTTTTTGTTTTCAAATTTCATAATGAAATATGACCACACGTTCACATATATTATTTTTTCAGGACAGTATTGAGGTTTGCCCCGAAAAATTATCGAATTATGAGGATATGATAAAAAAATTCTTTGAAGAACATTTGCACATTGACGAGGAAGTCCGTTACTGTCTTGAAGGAAGTGGTACTGTTAGATTTCATTGAAAATTGGACATTATTTGCAAATTAATTGATGTGCCATATGTAATATAATAATACATATACTCTTGCTGAGGAAATTAAAAAATATATTTTATTAGACGAATTTATACTACTAGACAGAGTGTTTTACGGTCTTTTAAATTAAAATATGTACTCTTTTGTTGTAGGTTATTTTGATGTCCGAGATTATAACGATATTTGGATTCGTATTTGGGTGAAGAAAGGTGGATTGATCGTTGTGCCTGCTGGAATTTATCATCGCTTTACACTAGATTCAAGCAATTACATTAAGGTGGGTTCAATTAATTGTCTAGGGTACATTTTTAAATTCTATAAACGTAACAATTCTAGTAAAAAATAAAATACGACTGTTCAATACATTAAGCTTTTGCTATGCGTGAGATTTAGTGATGGACCACGAGGGTTTACTTATTGTACTCTAGTATTACAATTTTAGTATTTTCTTAAATGTTCTTATATGAATTTCTGATTCCGCTACTGATTAATTTTTGTAGGCAATACGATTGTTTGCTGGTGACCCTGTTTGGACTGCGTACTATCGTCCATATGCAGATAATCTCCCTGCAAGGTCTATTTTTAACACACACACAACCCTTTTATTTTTTATTTTGCAATAATTGAAAATGGTGTTGTGCATTAATTAACACCAATAATTAATTTTTATTTGCAGGAAACAATATGTTGAAATTTTTGGATTAAGGGAAAACACTGCTCATTATGCAATTAATGATAATGTTATTCGTAGAGTTGACGAATTTTAAACATTCTTAGGCCGTATTTAATTTACCTCAGTTTTTGCTTAATATTTGAATTCTAACATGTGAATAATGGTAAATATTAAAGTTGTTTACCTGTAGAGTGAAATATTCATTGATATTTGCATTCATAGTAGGTTGTATGAGTATAGCATTAATACTTAGAGACGATCTTATTAAATCCTTTTCTATTTTTCTCTACTTTAATTTGGCTGATCGAATCAAATATATATCCTCTACTATTATTCATCAAAAGTATATATTTTATGTATACCCTACATCAATATATAAGAAAATATCTTTTTTAATTATTATTTTAATGAACGATTATTTATTTTTATTTCTTTTTAAAAAAAGGCACTTGAAAGAATACATCCACTTGATTTTTTTATTTTTTTTTTACTTATTTAGTGATACTGTGATACTTTGATTTATGAAAGGGCGGTATAATATGATAATATAATGGGCCAATGTTAGCTAGCTCTTGGGCTTATGGCCTCTAAAAGTTCATGGATTGAAGCGTTATTTTGGAGGAAAAATGTGTTAGGAACAAATTTTTATGCTCGCTAAACGAAATTTACTAAAAAATTGCATGTGTTGTTTGATTGTTATCGTATGCAACGTAATGAATGAGTTTATCATGTTGAATATTTGAAATCAAAAGCCAAATTGAATTAAGTTACAATCATGAAGAATTACAACTCATTGTTTTAATAAATATTATTAGAACAACAAAATCTCATATGTGATAAAAATGGAGATTTTGATAGATTGCAAAGAGAAACATTCAGTTGAAATTGGATTATACAATTGCAATTCAATTTTTCAAAATCAATAAAATTTTATGGAACTTGGACCAAAAAGGAAAAAACTAATTGAATATGAAAGATTTTTCAGACTTAAATTATTCAAGATCTTGAATACATTTCATAAGTTGTTAATGACATAATAATACATCAACAACCCTCAAATCTGTTACACATTTGAACTACGACTTATTTCAATTGACCATCTGAACACACATGTTTCTATTAGACACTATCAATTCAAATTTTTAGTTTTCTTTTGTGTATTCTTAAATTTTCATTACGTATAGAAGTTAATCACTTAAAAATATTAGCCTCATTAAGCTTTTTTTTTTTATGATTTTTTATTTATAAAAATATTCAATGAAGATCTTAGTACTAATAATATAAAAATTAGATAAAATACTTGTGAGATTTCCAGTATTCCCTTCCTACCTACCGTTTCATACACCAAATGACGAAAACACCCTTACTTTCATCTACCCTCAATTGGTGAATTCATTTAATCTGGACACATCACAGTATTTCGATGAGTAAACAGAAAGGTTAATTTAGTCTTTTCACAAACTATACGCAAGAAAAACGTGAGACCCAGATTTAAGGAGGGTTCTATTATTTTCTCTCTCTTAAATAACTCACATTATTAACATTTTTTTAGCTCTCTGAAATTGAGAAAAAAAAAAAGCAAAAACAAAAATGGGTTCCATTGCAAAGGTATGTAATTTTACTAATTTACAATCTTTATATTCTGAATTTGCGTAATTTTCATTAATTTTTTCTTTGTGGGTATTGATTTTTCTTGAATTTTATGCTATTTGTTTTTTTCCTGGGAAGTAGTTTGATCTGCTTTTGAATTGAATTTTCGTTTTCTATGATAGTTTTGAGTTTTTGGGTGTTGTGTAGTTTTTTATGATGTTTATTAAAGTTTCGATCTTTACTGGGAAATTATATTTGTTATAGAAGTATATGATTGATGGGTAGTTTGATTTTTGGATTGTGTAAAGGGGTTTGATTGTGTACTGTTTGAATTTTTTGCTTATTTGATACGCATATATAAATATATTCGTTTTTTGTTTGTGCATACACATAATAAAGGTAGGATTTTGCAAGTGGAGTCGTCTTTTCTTTGCTTAATTTTGATTTTTTGGATTCTGTAAAGGGTTTGATCAGTTCTGTTTTCTATTTGGATTTTGTATCATGTTTGATATACCCAACTTACCCTTAGCTAATGATTTTTTAAGTTCCCTTTTTCTATTTTACGATAACATACCTAGTGTAGTCCGACAAAGTGAGTTCTAGAGAGGATAGAGTGTACGCAGATGCAGACGTTACCCCTACCTTAGAGGTTGGTTCTGATAGACCCTTGGCTCAAGGAAAAGCTTTTGTTTTTCCATTTTATGAAATATTTTATGGTATTCAAGTTGTCTGGCTTGCAATTGTTTATTCTGTGGACAAAAAGGTTATAGTTTGCTAGGCATATATTGTGCTTATGGATAGACATAGACGATGTTGCTATTGGGGAAGGAGGTATCTTCAATGGAGCAAATCTGGAGTTGATGCGACTCAAGGAGTTTAGTCTTTTTGTAATAAATGTGAAATGACCGTAGACAAACCAAACGATTACACCTAAAGAGCACCTGAAAACTACACCCACTTTCTAGGAAGAGTGATATGATTAAGTAATTACACAAACGTTGAATCAAAAATCCAAACTAATTACACAAACTTTTAATCAAAAACCGACATTAACAGCTTTCCTCGACCTCTGTACTCAAGGAGTTCTGTTTAATTGCTAAAAATAAACAGTGTGACTATAGGAAAGTTGAGAACTACTCTTATTATATATTTTATTGTCAAGATAAACAATGTTGACTATAGAAAAGTTGAAAGCTATTCTATTATCTATTTTATTGTAACAATAAACGATCTTGACTATAGGAAAGTTGAAAAGTATTCTATTTTCTATTTTATTGTACTAGTTGGAAGTCATTATGGATCAACAAAGGAGTTCTGGTAAAAGGAGATAAATCAACAAAGCAAAATTAGATGTACTTCCATGAAGAAGTTAATGAACGTAGATCAATTTATGAACGAGATGGATCTTGTAATAAGATGCGGGTAATTAGAAAATTAATCCCAAACTGATTTGTTCTTTTTCAAAATATAGTGGTTTTTTAGCAATATCTGTAATGTCCATGAAATCACATTAGTGAATCATGGGGATATTGACTACAAAATTTTACTTCTATCGCATTTGTTGCAAACCCCTTTACAGAATATAGACAACTTTTGCAGTGAAAACTGCCTTGCTTAAAGGTGAAACATCCAAGTAAACTGTCGCAACAGACACTAATAAAATGATACAAGTTCTGGACAAAAGGGGTTAGGAAATTTATGGTTGTAGGAGGGTTGGCAGACCAATATTGGCTTGTCGTGGTTCTATTGATGTTTGTATTGTCCTATTACTTGATCATTTGGTTGTTGCCTTGGGTGAAGCTATGGTTTCTTAAAATGATGATCTTCCCTGTCCATACAATAGAGTGGAATGTGAATTTATTCAACTCAAACTGGGGAGAAAGTACTAAATAAGCCCCCAGGGCTTAGTTCATGTGGCAAAGGTTGATGAGGGAGTTGTGGCTTATGTCACAAGTTTGAGCCTTAAGCCATGCGAACGAAGCCTGGTATTTAAGTGGAGAAGGTAGAGGGACAGGCCCATTATCCCTGAGTTTCAAGGGCTGCGGTTGGTCCTAAGGATTGGCCCCATAACGCCACTACCTTCCCTTACTTTGGGCCATGAATATGAGGTCTCATACCGCTAGAGACTCAAACTACAATCAGATGGTCTTGCAGAGTACAAACCCTGGAAACATTATGATGATTAATAACTTAAAATGAACTTTCTGATAGTTAATTTTACTTCGGCTTTTGTTTGATGCTATTATTTCTCCGCTAGATGTTTTGGATTTTTCGGATTGGTCACAATAAGCATACAAGAAGTATAACCTTGAAGAACCTGAAAGCCTATCTCATATGGAAACTGTCTGAACTTGAATAGAGCACCGACGCACAATCTGAAGGACATGATTATTACTTTGCTCAGTAGAAGTAACTGATTGTGGTTTTGCATTTATTATAATAGGGTTAGCTCCTCTCGAACTTCGCCAATGAAGAACTTGTAATACTTTTTTACAATAGTCACCAAAAACGAAAAACAAAATGCATCAAAGCATTCTTAGGCAATCTTATTTTAAATGGAGAACAAAGACTAGTTGGGTTTACGCTCGCCAAACTTTTCCTTGCCTCCTTTTTCTGGTTCAGGGTTAGGGTCGGGAAGCTTAACTGTATACTTTTACTTTCACGATGTTACTATCAATACGTGTGGTTATACCTTTTGGGCTTTTCGTTTAACATGTTAATCGTATATGATTGGTTACTTTGTTGGAGTTACTTGACTCCCTACATTTGCAAAGAGAAGAATGATTGTAATGCTGTTTTTGAATGAATCCTTACACATAAAACAAAGTATAGAAATATAGATTACCATAAAAGTGGTGAGTTGGAGAAGGAAATGGAGAATTATTCACATGCTGTTTTTGTTTTTTCAATTCCTGCAGGATCCAAGAGAGGATGTCATACAGGCATGGTACATGGATGACAGCGATGAGGACCAGAGGCTTCCTCATCACCGTGAGCCAAAGGAATTTGTGTCTCTTGACAAGCTGGCTGGTAAAGATCAGGATAAGCATTATATATATAAAAATTATCTATGAGGAATAGAAAATCCCCCTTCACCCCCCACACAAAAAGAAATCGCTAGTTTCAAGGCAGTTTGTCTTCCCTTTAATACTTCCCGATAAGTTTTGGGATTCTCTGAATAAGGATCTCCACATTTGTAAATTCTGGTTCAGTAGGTAAATAACTTTTCAGTTAATACTGATAATCTAATTTGTTGTTAACCCTCTTGGTATTTTGGGGTTAGAAATTGAATAGGTGAAAATCTTTTTTATGTTGCCTTTGGTGGATGAGAATCCCACATTGATAGGATGTATTATCATATGTCCAAATTCTAATCGTGTCCTTAATCATATGATGAACAAGGATTAAAATAATGAACCAACCCTAAGTGTAGTTACAAGTTGATTGCTAGATTTGTCCTGCCTTCATATTCCCTTCTTAATTACTATGTGAAAATTTCAGAACTTGGAGTGCTCAGCTGGAGACTTGATGCTGACAATTATGAGACTGATGAGGAGTTGAAGAAAATTCGGGAAGATCGTGGATATTCATACATTGTATGTTAAAGTTACAAAACTGAGACCTTTCATCAATATATGGATACAAGTGGGTCCCTTTTTTATTATTTATGATTACTGAAGTTTTATGGGTTCATAATTTGCTTCAGGATTTCTGTGAGGTTTGCCCTGAGAAACTACCGAATTACGAGGAGAAAATCAAGAACTTTTTTGAAGAACACCTGCACACTGATGAGGAGATCCGTTACGCTGTTGCAGGAAGTGGTACGATTGCAGTTTATTGATTGGATTTTGCTATTCCACCTTCCTACTACTGTTGCTAAGTAAATACTTCTGGGGTGTAGGTTATTTTGATGTCCGCGATGTGAATGAGAGCTGGATTCGTGTCTGGGTAAAGAAAGGTGGAATGATTGTTCTTCCTGCTGGAATCTATCACCGATTCACGCTTGATTCAAGCAACTACATTAAGGTACTTCCCAAAAGCATACATGAAAATATGCAGTAACTGCTGTAATATTTTCATCGTTGCCTCATTTGGAGACACGTTTTTGGCACTTGTGCTCGATTGCACTTCTTGCACGGTATATTTGATTAGAGTAATGGTTTGTGTAGGCAATGCGTCTCTTTGTTGGTGACCCAATTTGGACTCCATACAATCGTCCACATGATCATCTTCCTGCAAGGTTTATCTCTAGACCCTCGCTATACTGTCTGGTCATTTGTTTTAGTTGGATAACCAGATACGATCTCTGAGCGTAGAAGCTAATGAACGTCTTTTTCCCATGCAGGCAAGAATATGTTGAGACGTTTGTCAACGCAGATGGCGCTGGTCTTGCTGTCAATGCTGCTGCTTAAATCAGCTATAAGCGAAGAACTTGAAATCTTACTAGATTGTACTAAATATTACCATATGGTGGCTTTGCTGTTCTTGATGTGTGCCTTACTCAGCATGTTGAATGTTGTATTCTGGCACTAAATAAATCCCCCTATGGGAGATTGATTGTTTATATGCAAGTGGAATTTATTATGTGATTTTAGGTACTTTGTTCTTGTCAAGTGGTCCCATATATCCTAATTCTGTTTGTAATTTAGTTGCAATTTCTTTTTTGTTGGTTGTATGTGTTTGGTATGGTGGAAAATAATTTTTCCACGTTCGATTGGTCAATTTTTTTTTATCTTCTTTTTTTTGAGGAAAACTAGTTTCTTAACGTAGTAGGGAAAATAAGTTTCACAGTAGCGTTCCTTCCATATTGATTGTAACATTACAATCCTCTAACACATCATATCTTCATGTAGTCCATTCCACTACCCCTATGTTAGATTATATACAAATATTTGTAGGATATATATTTTGCCTACGCTGAACACAAAAAGAAATAATATGAAACTCATTTATTTTTCTAAAAAAATATTCTCCTCTGTATCGAACGCATCCTAGAAATTTATAATATAAAATACTAATACTGATATATTTATCTACTCAAAATTGCAAAAGTGCATTTCAGACTAGCAAAAGATCTTGGTGTTGCTAAATATTTTTATAATGGGTAAAATATCTAAGTATACAATTTAAGCATCCAAGTTACCTCTATATAACAGTAGTTTAATTTTTCACTAATATAACCACAAAATTTTTATTTAAATACACAATTTATTTTACCATATTTTCTAAAATTTCCTACTATTTGAAAAGGATAAAAAACGTAAATATATAAGCACCAAGTAACTCCTATATAACTATAGTTTGACGTTCACCCACATAGGAATAGTATTTTTACAAAACAAAATAAATCCAAATAAAATAAAATAAAAATCGTAAATTAAAAAAGAACAACCCACGTTCCAATATTAAATAAAACTTCATTCCTTAATTTCCTCATTTACCTTCCACAAACCTCTCAACAATTAATTAACACTTCTCTCTCGTAACCTTAAACTAGTATTGTAGCCAAAATGACACCTCAAAATTCGCTGGCGATGAAATCTCAGAGAATTTGAATGATCCCAGTTGTGAAAATGTCATTGATGAACTTGAGGTCATGATCAATGATCTAGGTCACCGCAATAAAATAAATGTTAATAACCTATTGGATTAGTGAAAATGATATATGTTCAGAAGTCCAGAGTTTAGAAGAAATTGTGGATAGCACTGAAAAACTAATATTATGATAAAGTTGAAGATGATACAATACCTGACATTTTTTAAAAAGTAAATAACTAAAAAGAGGGGTTATTAGTTTCAAGAGCATAAATGAGCCAAAAAGGTGAATGAAAGGATATTTTTAGACAAAAATATGAATATAAGAGAATTTTTAGACCAAAAGATAGATAAAGTGTATTTTTAAACCTTTTCAAAGTTAACGGATCCACGTACACTCTGCCCGTGGATTCCGCCTCTGTTGATATATTTAGTACTCTTCCACAACTCATGAGCCAATTCCAATTACCTTCTGTCCAGCAACAACACTTCATTAGTGTATGTAGTTTCTCCTACCTATATTTATGGTATGAATACACAAAGACAATTTTATTATGAATTTAACTATTATACCCCCAACAATTAATGTAAAAGACTTTTTATATTATTATCTCTAACGATCAAATTATAAAAATTCCTTAAAATTTGAAGATTTCAGACACATTACCCCACCTCCCGATACATTGTGTTCTGGTTTCGGATACATTACTCAACGTTCGATACGTTGCTTTTTAATACATTACCTTTGTTGATATATACAAGACACATGTCTGATGTCTCAACACATTACATATGTTGATACAAGACACACATGTCACGATACATTACGTCTAGGGGTGGCAATTTCAGTCCATATTAATGAAATGAGTCCATTTTGCTCATATTTAATGACTTGGATCACTCATATTTTAATTGGTTAAATATGGGCTTCAAGCTATTTTAAGAGTCTCTACAAATATGGTCAAAATGGGTTAAATATGGATATCCATATTGATTCATAATAGATCACTTAGTTTTCACTTCCACTTAAAATTCTTAATTGTGCTAAAAAATAAAAAAAAACTAATATTAATTTTCAAACTTAATTGAAAAAACAGATTTTTTTTGTTTGTTTTGGAAAACAAAAAAAAAAATTAGGGGTAGGTTGGTGAAAGGGGGGGCGCCCTGGGGGGTGGGAGGTGCCGGGGGAGGGGGTCAATTTATTTATTTTTTGAAAAAACAGTTTTTTTTTTGTTTTTGGAAAACAAAAGAATTTAGGAGTCGGTTGGTGGAAGGTTGGGGTGGGGGTTGCCCGGGGGAGGGGGTAACTTTTTTTTTTGTTTTTTTTTGTTTTTGGAAAACAAAAATATTTAGGGCCCGGTTGGTGGAAGGTGGGGGGGGGGGCTGGGGGGTGTCCGGGGGATGGGATAAATTATTTTTTTTTTCAAAAATAGATTTTTTTTTGTTTTTGAAAAACAAAAAAAAAATTAGGAGTAGGTTGGTGGAAGGTGGGGGGAGGGCGCCCTGGGGGAGGGGGTAATTTTATTTTTTTGAAAAATAATTTTTTTAAATGGGTTAGAACTTAGAACCATCTTACCCAATCCATATTTGACCAAATCCATATTTACCCATATTCTATTTGAGTGGATTGTAATTCAAACCATTTTTGTTCAATCCATCCAAATCCGATCCAATCCAACCATTTACCACCCCTAATTACGTCCCGATACATCAGATAGGGACTCATTCAGAATAATCAGAAGATTTTTTAATACCTCTCCTTTATTGTTTCGGCATGGTAAGTAAACTTACCAATAAGGTGGTCACCAAAAAGCTAGCCAATTTTTGATATTCAAATTGTAGTTTAATTAATCTCGATTCACATTGAGTAGGTTTATTTGAGATAATATTCCTTACTAATATTTTTTTCATATTCAAAACTCAATTGAAATATTTAATTAAAAAACAATACTATTGTGTAGGTTTATTTGAGATAATATTTCTTATTAATATTTTTTTCATATTCAGAACTCAATTGAAATAATTGATTTAAAAAATAATAATTTCATTCACTATCGTAAAAACTAGACAAGTTAGGTTGTTGACCGGCAAGTACGAAGACTGCGTGCTTAGCAACCACCACTCAGCTCCCCAGTCTTTTCCTTATAATAAAATAAATAGCTTCTCTCTCCTATCCTTTTTTTTTTCTATAAGAAGTATCTGTTTTTTTTCTTCTAGATAAGCTCATTTAGTACTCCACTTTTGGTAAGATTTTCCTCTTATACAATTTTTTTTTTATATCCCCCCAATTTAGGGATTGATTGAATTTAAATCGTGTGATTGTAGAGTGCATTTCTAGAGACGATGCTCCTAACAAACTTTTCTTATTTATTCTAAAGAGTTAGAATTTAAAGTTTTTAATTAACGGAATAACGATGGAGGGATCTTAATCACACCATTGTTCACATTACTTATTATATCATATAACATATCTTATTTAAGATTATAAAATCTCACTTTTTATATGAATGATTGTAGATATCTTTTAAATGATTTTGATAGTGTATTATATATAAAAAAGAATTAATAATATATATAAAATCGAGAATGATGACTTTTTTTTTTCTTCTTAGAATCTGTGAGGACTTTATATTAAATCAATGGCAGAAAAAAGTGGACATGGCACTATTCTGCGAAGTGAAGCACTCAAGAAGGTCAGTTTCCTACTCTCTCGCAATTTCGCTCGCCTCTCTCTATATTTTATAAGATATTGTAAAACATAGACATTATTCTTTCAAGGGAAAAGGCTCAAATATGCCATCGAACTTTTAGAAAAGGCTCATTTATGCCATCCGTTAAAAGTTTGGCTCATTTATGCCATTGCTGTTAAAGAAAAGGCTCATCCATGCCATTTTTTTTAACTCCGGTTTTGCAAAACCATTTTTTACACACCAAACATGGTTTAACACTTTTCTATTGGTGTTTTTGGATCAAATGTACATTTTTTTGCTTTTACATCCTTAAGAACACCAAGAACACATGAAGAACATAAACAACTCCAAAATTTTCAACATCTTCAATTCTTCACGAAATCATCT